>JAJQOW010001893.1:0-30163 GCA_037975125.1 Latrodectus hesperus | reverse complement strand
AGTTATTAGAAGTGTTCTGTGTTTAAATATTGTGTCGCACTATCCAAATTATAGATTATTTTATTATATATGTTCAATATTATTTGGCTTTCATAGCTCTCATTATCAAAATAACGCCAATATTATCGATATGTTAGAATTGCTTCCAAATAGTTTATGTTTGCCCTCTTTCTGCGGTTTCTTTAAATAAGGCATCGAAAGGCTTATTTACATGCCACAGGATTTTCATCACTTAAAGTTTGAAAGATTAGACTCGAGATGATTTCACCTCACACTATTAATTATTCAAACTGATCTGTTGTCGTTTTTTCGTCTTCCTCAGTCACCTCATACCGAGCAAAGGCCTCCGGGTCGCACTCGATTTACGTGTATCGAGATGATATTGAGCAGTACTTGGAATGCTTTTTTTTTGTATTGAATTTTTTCTGTATCACCTACTCATATTTTTCTTTATATATGGTTTCGTTTCGCATTCATTACGCATATTCAATTTCAAGATAATACCTATTTTTTATGGAAGAAATATTCGTCTCTCTTTAATAAATTAAAAACTGTCTAAAATTTTGTTTACAATGTTTAAATTAAAAATAAAAATTGTCATGTTATTCATAAAGTTAGCCAAATGGAAGACAGAAATAAACAATGCTTATGGTTGCAATATTGGTTTGGCTTTTTTATTTTTTAAATATGAATTGCTTTCTCTTCACTGCATTAAAAATTATCTATGCGTTAGAGTAAAAACATCGATGACACTGGATTGTCTTCTTTTAACATTCCCATAGTGTTTTTTAAAGGAATAATGGTTTTTACATTTTTTAAAAAAAATTATTGTTTTTACTTATTGCCCCGTAAACATTTACTTTTCCTATTAAGCTGCCGATTGGAATTACATTTAATAACTTTATAAATTCAAAGTATTTCACTTTCATTTTGTTTTAAGCTAGGTTTGTCAGATTTCTGAAATGTTCGACCAGGACCCCGGAATACTTTCCTCTTCCCCCAGCGGTGCGAATATTCAAGTTCACACACCCTTGACGAGTTTTTAGACTTTTAGAGGGCAGCTTATGTGCTATGAATAAATGGTACTGATTTGAACCATAAATCAGGAATAATAATAAAAGACAAGCTTATAAGTTTAAATATTTTTTTCCGACACGTTTATATTTATGAGTTATTTAAGTAAAAAGTAACACTTTGAATGAAGAATAAAAATTTTAGCAATATTCACTTGCATTACTTATCATTCCCTAGCACTTCTTTTAGAATGTCTTTTTCGATTTTAATGTTGTAAAAATCTTTACAAACTAATCGGTCAATCATACATTCCTTCATCGAACCGTTATCATCAGTCAATGCGTTGTGCATCAAAGAAAACACTCCCTGCTGATGGCACCGGATAAACAGAGGGATACTCAGTAATCTTGATCAGATTAGGGATATTGTGTGATTATCCTTCAAATTGAGGAACAGTGAATATGAATTCTATTGAACTAGATAATGATTTACAAAAGTTGTCTCGAAGTGTTTCGCTTTCCGAGTTATTATATTTGATTGCAGAATTATTTACTTATACTCTGGTAAATCTCTTTATTTTAGCTGTGGTTGAAAGTACATATTTTAAAATTTCTATGTGAAGACTTCTTCACAACCGTTATTTAAATGGAGGTTTTCCCATATGAAAGATGTTTTCGTGTTAAATCTCGCATAATCTGACACACACTCAAAAAGCTAGTGTCGATTAGTGGAAAGAAAAATACGTTCAAGGTATATTAATGCTTTGAATACGCAGGCGATGAATCATGGATCTATAAAGCAAAGCAGAACTCGAATGTATGGGCTATCCAAGGCGAGCCAAAGGCAACAAAAGTTACTCGGGGGACAAGTACACCGAAGCAAATGGATGCTATCTCCTCGATATTACGTGTCATTTGGAAACAGTGATTCAGAGCAACGCAGAAAGGTCAATTTTGAATAATATATGACCATTTGTTTACTGTAAGTCATCTGAAAAATTCGAAAAAAATGGTAGATAAAGCTTCATGAAGACAATGAGAGCTTCTACGCATCGATTCTAACAAAGAAATTTTTGTCCTGCCAAATCACAGAATGGATGGGTCGTTCACTGTATAGCCCTGATGACATATAATAAATGTTTTATTTCTAAATATCAAAACTAATTTATGTTGTCCACGATTTTTGACGTCTGAAGAAGCATTTAATGCATTAAAGGTACCTCATTCAGAGTGGAAAAAGTGCTCCGAAAATTGGTTCAAACGCATTCCAAAGTGATTGATTTTTGGAATTTTAAAAAGACAATAAAACCAATTTCAATCACATGTTTCAGTTTTTCTTTATAAAGCCAGAAATGGATAATAACTCTCATATTATGTATAAAATTCGGTACTGATTTTGATAAATATAGAATACAATTAGTTATCAATGACTTATAACAATGATAAATTAGTAATTGAATGGTCATTTTAGTTTATAAGGAATTTAGCAAACAGGAAATAATGTATTTCGAAATTTGAATTTTTTATATAAACATAAAACAGAAAAGTATACATCAAAACTAAATTCAAAAATAAAATTTTCAATTTACAGTTAATGTATCTAATTTTTCATTTTCAAGAAATGAGGAAAAGTTGATCAAGTACATAAATTAGTTATTTAATGTCTAAATAAATTATATAAATAAATAAGTTATTTTCAGCACTTGTGTAAAGTTTTTCCGAATTTAAAGTTAGAAAATTTAAAATTAAAAAAGAAAGAATATTGAAAAACACATGAAATTTATAAGCATACAGAAATTTAGAATTTCCAAATAAGACTTATAATGATAAAATATATAAAAATTTATACATTTCATAATCAAATAGATAGTCATAAGCGAACGCGAAGTATGTAATTGATTAATGTAATTGAAAGTATGTAAAGGAGAAATATGAGAAATTTTAAGAAAGAACACTCAAAATATGACTTGTTTTTATTTGGAATCAATTTTGTGGAATGTGTGTAATGATAATTTACAAAGAAAAAAGAGCTACTGGTGATATGTTTAAAACATTTAGCGAGATATGGATAATGAAGGGATAAACTTTTCCCCCGTTTTCGGTTTTGTTCCATAACCAATTTTAAATAAATTTTTCCAAGAGAAAAAAATACTGAAAAGTTTCTTTTAAAATTATAATAGAAAAGCTACATAATAATATTACATTGCCATTACATAGCAAATATATTCACGATAATCATAAATAAACAAAATTTTAATTGTAGAAATAAAAATATCATTAAAAAATTAAAATTCGATACTCTTATAATCATAAATTCTCAAAATTACTTTGAAGACTGAGTATAATATACGTTTTTTTTTTCCTCCAATATATATTTTCATATATAATATACATAAAATAATCTAAAACATTTGAGTCAAATAAAAAGTTTCGTTTTAAAAAGAATTTCACAAATTATATAATTTGAAATTTCGGCTAAGATACTTTCCTTTGATTTCCATATTGGAGTTTTTGAGTTTCAAAATGAAATACCAGTTGAATGTACAATGTACAGGGAGATCATAATTAAACTGCAAATTTAAAAACGCTGTAAAAAAAGAACCACTGGTCAGAAAGAACTGAAATTTCACCAGAATGTACTTCAAACAGGGGGATTTTGTTTGGCGTGGGAAAAAAAATTTAGGAAAAATAGTGGCCAATAGATGGCGCTGCACAGGGGGTTATATGCAAATTAACGTCTGGTATAAAATGCTGAGTAGCTCTAATTCTCGTTAATTGTCGTCTGAAAATCTCCGTGTAAAGATCTCGTCATGACTCTATCCGATAAGGAACCTGCTCTGCTTGTCAAACTTTATTATAAGAACAGTGAATGTGCTGTAACTGCATTAAGGAAATATCGGACACTAAAGGGTTTAAAGAAAGGAGGTGGTCTGATATCTGTTAATGCTATGGAGGCGATGATTAAGAAATTTGAAGAGACCGGATCATTTGACATAAGACCTGGGAGAGGGAGGAAACCTATTCCTTCTGCATCCGTCGAAGATGTTGCATTGTCATTAGAAGAAGGAACGAGTGCGCAGGGAACAATCAGTGCAAGGGGAACTGCTCGTTCTTTGCAGATGCCCCTCAGCACAGTTTTGAAAATTTTGCGAAGCATTCTGAAATGCTATCCGTATAAAATTACGCATGTTCACCAATTGCTCAATACGGACTTTGCACAACGTGAAACTTTCGCGCTTCAGTTTATTGCTCGGATGGATGTGGATGTTGCATGGCCATGGAACATTTTATGGACAGATGAGGCTCATTTCCATCTTAACGGAGATGTTAATACGCAAAACTGCAGAATATGGGCAAAGGCGAATCCGATGGGTATGCATTCCTTGCCTCTTCATTCTCCAAAAGTTACTGTATGTTGTGGCTTTACGTCCTCCTTTATCATTGGTCCATTTTTCTTCGAGGCGTTACGGCCTGGGGGGCCTGTCACCGTTAGTGTGAACGCAACACGGTATTTTCTGCACTCTTCTGGAAAACGATGTCATTCCAGCACTTCAACAGCGACAATGTTTGGATAGGACAATTTTTATGCAAGATGTTGCTACTCCACACATTGCAACCTCGGTAAAAGAGGTGTTGCAATGCCATTTCGGAAATGACCGTATTATCAGCCGACATTTTCCAACTCCCTGGCCGCCACGATCACCGGACATCACTCCCTGAGACTTTTGGCTCTGGGGATTTCTGAAAAATTTTGTGTATAGTGCTCCACTAAGACACCTTAGCGGATTTGAAATGCTGCATTACGCAGCACGTTAACAGCATCAGCACTGGTACACTCCAAGCTGCTGTGGAAAATACCGATTTACGTTTACACCTCCTAACAGAAAATGGTGGACACCATATTGAAAATTTCTGGAAGAAGACTAAGGACAGTTAAAAATCGAATTATTGTTGGCTTTTTCTATGTTTTTTGGCCGCAGGACAATTAAAAACCGATTTTTTCCTACTCGATGTGGCACCACCTTGTCGCGGTGAATAGGCTTTAAACCAAGAGTGCCACAACATCTGCCTCACTTACGATAGCACAACTGGCTTAACGTTCAACTTACAGCCACAATTGATTATCGTTCATGTTAGAATTCGTGTAATTAACCTACAGCCGCCTGTAAAGCGCCATCTATTGGCCACTTTTTTTCCGAATTTTTATTTCCCACGCCAAACAAAATCCCCCTGCTTGAAGTACATTCTGGTGAAACTTCAGGTCTTTCTGACCAGTGGTTCTTTTTTTACAGCGTTTTTAAATTTGCAGTTTAATTATGATCTCCCTGTACCGTCTTATTATATAGTTTTTTTTTCTTATGCTGGGAATTCTTTGTTAAATTATATTATTAGCAGACACTTAATAAGATTTCAGGTTCATATTTAGCTAATTAAGTTTTTCGTACAGATTAATTTGGGGGAAATAACACAACTAATATATAACTTACAGATTAATTTAGAACAACACACATAATAATTTTCAGATTATAACTTGAACTAACATAAATACTAATTTATAGATTAATTTGGAACAACATAAATAATAATTTACACAAATGAAACTAACGAAATAATCTGAGAACGCCGGGGTAGCCCACGTGGGCATGGTTTAATGTAGTATAGTATACACTAGCAAAGTCCCCTGTACCTAACCCAAGAAGGGTTCTACCAGTTTATTTTTGCAGAAGTGTCACAGTTGCCGTAGAAATATGTATCATATAACTTGGTTCACCACTGAAGCAAATCTTCTCCCGTTTTTTCGAGAAAAGTGTTTTACCTTGCACCGCTCCAGTCTCGGGTCTTCTTTCTGGCAAGTCCACGTGTCCGGCCCTGGTCTCTTCCCAAAAACACTCGACCTCTTTTTCTTTCCCCTTGCTGGAGCTGAACCGGTTCTTGGTCATGCGCTCTCCACATGAACATACCCAGCATCCCCCTCCACTCACAAATAAGTCTCTTTGCCAACCACAGGAAAATTAAATTACATTCATTCGTGGTCAGCACAAGTCCTTTCGTTCCACTTTATATGTGGTCCATAACTTTATGATTGACACCCTGACTTATTAGCGTATACTTTCTGAGCTTAAACTGCACCACTAAAAAACATGGACACAGATTTCAGAAATACTACCCTTTATACGAATGTTTCTTTTTTTGGTTAGAATAACAATGCACCTCCAAAAAACGGGAAGAAAAGAAATTTTTTTAAAAAAAATACCAAAAGTATACTCTCAAATGGCAACCTTAAGTATTTTTCACTTTCTAGTTTTATGTGCCAATTTAGCAAATAGCAAAATATCGTAATCCATTTTTTGTTTTCAATTTAAAAATCCTAAGAAAAAATTTTTAACAATTTTTAATTTATTCAGGGATGATGTAATCGTTGCGCTTTTCTAGAAAAAAAATTTAATATTTCGATACTAAATTTGAGTCAATGGGCATGAAAATATTGGTTGAGATTTGGAGGCCATAAGTGAAAGTAGTTTAAACCTGAGCGTAAATTTGATAAATAGGACTATGAAAATCGAATAGTACCCTTTTTCAACACGGCATGCCGAAACGAATAAAAAAAATCCAAAGAATTACGTCAATCTTTTCTGACTAAGATTTCAAATATGAAGTATATTGAATCTTAACACTCATAAAAGTACATACTTTACATTAAAAAATACATTAATTGATATAATTTAAAATCTAATCTGATTGTGACTGAAATGATAAAAATTACATTAATAGAGCACAAATAAAAGAAGCAAAACTTACATTAATTATTTTTTCTACATGAAATATCGGAATAAGCAAACACTCAAAGAATTTTTTTAAAGTGCTTTTCTGTTTATTTTTTTATCAGCATTGAAATGCGTTTTCAACTGGAGGCACATTAGGGGAAGCGAAATCACATTCACCACTGAGGGTGAAAACAATAAATTTCAAAAATAAATAAATAAATATCGCTATTTTTTTTCAAGAAAAAAGTCAGTCTGCAAAAATGTAGAAAAAACTGAATTCGACACGATGTAAATATTTTTTTCTACTTCCAGCGATTATAAATATCAACCAATATTGGGCAGTACGTGTGACAAATAAACCCGAGTTAAAGATTAGTGTGCCACATGAATTTTTTCTCATGATGACAACAACGATTCTGCGACACCACAAATTCCAGTGTCATGGAAATTTGATTGGAATTTTAAGTAACATTCCGAACGCCTATCAGTATTAGGATTTTACAAAATATTGAACAAATTCAGTTTTAATATGATAAATGTATTTAGTAAAAACAAATTGTAATATAAAATATTTAAGAAGAAAAAATAAAATTTTTATCCCAGGCACTGTGGTTCTCAATTGTACTTGCATGCATTTAAAAATACCATACATTATTTTGAAAAAAAAAAAAAAGTTCTGAGACTTTCATAGATTTCTTTTCCCCTATTCCACTTCTTATCAGACTCTATGACAGCAAGAAAAGTAAAAGTATTTTCATTTAGTAACAATAACATATGTACTATAAATACTTAAATCGAAACGGAAAACATTTTACCTTTGAAAAAATAGTAAATGTCTCCTAAATATCACATACTTAGTATCGTTTAATATATATAATTAGTATTTCATTTAATACTATACTCACGCATTTAATAATATGCTTAGTATTGTTTAATTATATACTTGGTATTCATCTCTGGTCAGCTTAAAATGTTATCATAAATTATATATCAACTCCTCAATTATTTTCTAAAATTGTTTAACATAACACAAATTTTTTATCACCAAAGCAGCACTATGTTTATGTCATGGTTCTCAATAGAAAATTAACTATTTCAAAATTGTATCCATTTCTCATTGCGGAAAAAGATATTATTTTGGAAACAGAAATTTAAGTGATTTGTTTATTTCGGTATATTATAATAGTGTATAGCTTTGATACTAAATAGATTATTTCGATAACTATTTAAGATATATTTCTCTAAGTCAATACAAATTTATTTTTAAGTACAAAGAATTAAAGTAGGAAACTTTTTGTTCACAGCAAAATTTGATAAATTAAAGTAATAAAATAAAAGTTATCGAATGAAAAGATTTGTTTTATGGAGGCATTGCTATAAATATTTAATACATATCGATATTTTGATAGCAGAAGCTTCACCAGATTTTAAATATAAAAACTATATTAAATAATCAAAGACAATTCATAAAATAATAGTTCATAAAATAAAAGCTAAAATATGTGTGTAACAAATAAGAATTAAGAGCAAATAGGATATGTGAGCAAATTTTCTACCATTATTAACGTGAAAAAGGAGTGAATTATTTTTTCTATACCTCAAACTTCTTTCTTAATGCAAGAATAAAATGATGTTTTTGGTAGCCAAAAGCATTCAAGTAATACAAGAAACGAAAATACATGGATGTGTTTGCTTTACGTTTACCATATACATTACAGCTGATTTTTCAAATTAAAAAAAATAACTTACCTAAAAGATGCACAAGAAGTGAATTGTTAATACAGCAAAATAGCCGAGAAACGCAGTTAATTTTTGTCGGGGCGCTCCGTGGCTGAGTGGTCTAAAGCATCACCGCTAATCGCTTGAGAGCGTAGGAGTGTGGGTTCGATTCCCACCATGGCCCTGGGTGTTTTCTTCGTTATTCTTCTGTGGTTGTACATCTGTCATTGTGCTATTTGTCCTATTATCGACGAAGACTTACAAGCGGATCTCAAGAATCAAGCATACAAGTCTGAATATATGTAATGTAATAAAATAAATAAATAAATTAATTTTTGTCTTCAAAATGGAAATTTCAACATTCTTTTTAATAAAAAACAGGGTTATTTACGGTATGGAAAGTCGACAACTTTGGCGATTTTTATCACAAATCAATAAAAAAAAAGCAAAGTTCATATTTTATTAGATTGTACATCTGTTTCGAAACAACAAAGTAATAGTGTATTAAAGAAACTAGAAATAATTTAAATCTATTTATTTTCGCTATAAGAAATAAATAATCTGTTACATTTAGGCAAAATCTTATCCCCATATTTTAAAGTAATTTTATCAGTTTGTTATGAGAAATGATAATATGTAGAGCAGTGGTATTTTTTATAGTGAAATATGAATTTCAGATTTACAATTATGTAACTGACATAAAAATTTTATTCTACTTGTACTTCGAACTTTTCATCAGAAATTGAATGGAAAAGGCATACAGAATGGAATGAATCTTAAATCAGGTTGTTCATAGCTGGCCAGCTTAAAAGGTATTTCATTTCGAAACTATAATTTAAAATTTTGTAATTCAATAATAAATTTAAACGATGTTATTTTCGGATCTAGAATTTCCGCTCTAGAATGCTTCAAGGATTCATTATCTCATTTTAAAAAGGTTATCTTTGCATTACCGCTAGAAGTACATACAGTGTAAATTCAAGAAAAGTAGGGATAATTACTATTTTATTTCGATTTTTGCAGAGCTTTTACGCGCTGCAAAATGGACTAGAAACTCGTTTTTACGAACTTCTAATTTACGAACACTCAAATTTGTGTGAACTAATGTCTAGTCCCTACCTTGAAACCATAAACGCAATAATAATTTTCAGTCCCTTTTACGAACTAAAATTTTGAACAATCTCTTTTGCGAATTTTTGATTCTGTGTGTGACAAATAGTTTTCTTTCAAGCTTTTTCTATTTTTTATGATTTGATATATTTACGATTGTTTTATTTCATTTCATTTTATATAAAGCCTGAGCCTTTTTATAAAGCTTGATTTATTCTTGAACAACGAATGGTCATTTCAGACACTGTGGGAACAAGAGTCGACTGGCAAAAAATTTGCTTGTTTGGCTGAGAAAAATGAGAGGAATGAACATTTCTGTTGTGATATGGTAATGTCATCAAAGAGAATTCCAACTGCTTGGCTATGAAGCTGAACGTAAAAGATTTTAAAACTTCAGTCAGTTAGCTAAAAAAAATTTAAAGCAAGTTTCGGTTTGAGCTCTAGAAAATAGTTTGGTGAAACTGGTATCAATAAAATGAAGTTAAGTATGAATCTTATGTTGCATATGTTTCTTATAGAGCATTCTAAATAATTTTTCCTAAGCGCATTTTTAATTTTTAAAGAAAAAGTAGTTTCGTAGAAAAATCAAATCTTAATAATCTGACATATTATTTATTTTTATACTTTACAAACTTTCTTTTTTATGAACTATTTTACCGATTCCTACGAGTTCGTAAAAATAAACTTCTTTTGTATATGCTTAAATCTTCTTTTACCCAATATGAGATATGTATTGAAATACAGGTGAAAATAATCCTTATTTCAGTTTTAAATAATTTCAAAATGAAGGACAATTTTAATGTGCTATGCGAGGTCGCATTTCTTGGTGCATAATGGCCTTTTATGAAAAAGCTACTTAAGTAAGTAATAAAGAACGTTATTTTTCAAAATCACAATTTTTTTCCTAATATTAATTTCTCTTCAACACTATGGTTCGCTTTGATTGGTGTAAAATAAAAATTGGAAGATTCCTATACCAGTTAAGCGAAATTCTCGCTTCAATCTTATCTTGGAATATGATTTTAAAGGCAAATTTGTCATAAGATTTTTAGAAATTCAACAGTAGAATTTGCCAATAAAATTATTAAAAACTTTAGCTTGAAAAAAAATCATTACTTTTATTATACAAGAAATTCTTGTTTTAATTTCATTCAAGGTATTATCATTTCAATTTTAGCAGAAATTGAAATTGAAATGATAGAAAATTTCGTGTTTTTCACGCATTCGCAATCAAGCAACATTTATAAATTTTTAAATTTATTCATTTTTCCTTCATTTTATTTTAAAAACATCAATGCATGTTTTTCTATTCGCAAGTTGGAATATTTCATCAATTTTAATTTTCCATCTATTTTAGCAGTGGCCCAAAATATTTACATGTTGTTCCAAAATTTTGATAGAAAATGAATACGGTTTTCCGATAGTTATAGAGAATTGAACGATTAACAATTTATGGATTGTTATTTATCGTTACACTCTGTCTCCAACTAATTTATACAGTAATTTAGTTTCATAATAATAGGATTGTAGAAAAATATAATGGTATTGTTGTTATAAAATAACGAATGAAATTATTATTAATTATAAAATGGGGTTAAAAATATCCCTTGTACTAGAATTATCACTACATATTAATAACAAAAAAATCGAAACAAAACATTGTATATAAATATCTAAAATGAACAAATAAAAAAAAATCATTGGACATTAATAAGCATGAAAGTTTAAATGTCTCAAAAACTCGGCCAATTTATGGAGTCTTTGAAATTATCTTAAGAATTAATAAACTTTATTTAAAAAATATTTTTGCCACACACCGTTTCACATGTTTTGATAAAAATTTTCGTTAAATGTTGATAAACTATGTATCTTGAAATAAAGTACGAATATATGCCACAAAAATAAATAAAAAGAAAAATTGTCAGAGTTTGGCATAGTTACTAAATTGTAAAAATAATCTTAATATGTTCGTAATTTTTCTAACTACTGAATTTCGGAAAATGAATAATTTTTTCTTTCGTTTTGATTAAGCTATTTAAATTATGCTTATATAAATCTATTTCTAAATATAAATCTTTGCTTGATATTTAAATTTTGCTTAGTCCTTGAATATTCATAAAAATGCATTAACATGATTTTTCCATAGAATTATAAAACAAAGGATGTGTGTAGGTAGACCAATTTAGGGGAAAATAAATAACCAATCTTTTGCATGTATGATGTGATTTACGAAAATTTTTTAGCAAATGTTTCAAGAAGGAAAAATTGTTAAGGTAATAAAAGATTTCATAAAATGAAGAAAATTTCTCGGTTAGAAAAATTAAACAAAGGAGAGAAGACATTAATTGAATATTCAATTTGAATATATAACTTCATTAAATTTTCCAAAAATAGCTTCAAATAATTTTTTATTTTATGTGCCTGATTTTAACATGGAGATTATTTTTCTGAAACAAGATATATTTTCTTATTGTAACATTTATTGAGGAGTTTTCTATTCAAAATTCACCAAATTTTTTCCAAAATTACAATTTAATTCTTCAATATATGAAGAGTACAAATTATTAATGTTAGATTTGTACAACAGATGATTATTTTATCATTCTCATTAAATAATTTTTGATGGATATAAAATTTTTTTAAGTTTACAATAGGCTAGTTTATACGAAATAATATGAAACTCGTGTTGTCTTTTTAAATATAGGATTCAATGAACTTACGTTTTTTTTTCACTGATTATTCCGAAATCATAGAATTTCCGAGTTAAAAAAAATTACTGAAATAATTATCTGAGTAATATATGGTGATTATATTGAATTGTACAAAGTCCGAATTTAAACTGATAAAATAATCATAATCGTATTAAATACTGAAAATCATAAAAGGGAGAAAGAATTATATATCTAATTATTATTCAAATAAAATTGGAGGACTCTAATTTAAAAATCTAACAAATTGAGAAACGTATTTACTTAAACTTTTTGTCTATTGAAAATCGGAAAATTCCTTACTAAATATGTGAAATTGGTAATTCTCAGAAACATTTTTTATCGGAAAACTTATTTTTCCATAAACTCTTTTAAACATTTTTTGAGTGAAAAATTTGTGGCCAATTACTTGTTGTTGCAGAAACAAATTTTTAACTGGTAGCTAATGCACCAATTAAAAACACTAATAGACAAAAACTGTAATATTTGAAAAAAAATAAATAAATACTCTGTAATTTTATACTGAGAAAAACTACATTTTTAATAAGAAAAACTCTATGTTAGTTTTATTTTTTCCAAAACAAATGAACTCCAACAAAATTAGTTTTCATGATGTAGTAATTTGATAAATAATAAAATATCTCTTAAGCTTAGATTTTTAGAGTGAAAATTACGACTTAAGTTTACAGCCAAAAATATCAATGTTATGTTCCTAATATATAGCAGAAAATCATTTTAATCGAAATAGTGTTCCCATTTATATTAAAATTATCGCATAGATTTTATCATAATCGCTTTAATAGGTGATCTAGCTTATATAAATTTGTAGTTACTATATCAGTCCATAGATGGTGCCACTAAAATGTTTGTAGAAATAATTTTATATTTTATTTCATCATTTAAAATACTTATTTTAAATAATTTGTAATTTTTAAAAAACTACTAATAATTCATATCAAAAGGAATAAAATGAGATAATTTTCAAAAATAATAAAATATTAACAAAAAATAATTAATTATACTTTTATATCAATATAATGAAAATCAGTATTAAATTTCAGACTTAGCATTCTCCATTTCATTAAACAAGACTGATAATTAAAGATAAGCGACTTTTATTTCAAACAATATATAAAAATGTATTCACAGCTAATGTGTTAAAATTTGAATTAATAAACAAATTGAAAAAAGAAATATTAGATGAAATAATTTACTACCAAACAATAGCAGATTACAGCAAAAATTTATACATCTCATAACATGACAAATCGTTTTTGTTAATTTCTCAAATATACACATTTTACTAATGCTTAAACAAAGTACCTTCACTTTTATTGAAAACAATTTCTATTATTTTTTTTCAAAATGCTAATAATAATGCATAAATTAGAAATACTTGATTACTTTTATTTTTAATTCTATGTTTATTTTTATTATAATAAATACATCAATACTTTATTCTTAATGTAATATTTTAATTATATATTAGAACATCATAATATAAGTTAAAATTCCTTAATTTATGCTAAAATGTTTTTTTACGATTTTTTATACATAATTAACTTATTTACTAACTAACTGATCGGCACTACAGTCCATGCTAGACTGTGACTTCTCTAACAGTTCAACTCCAAAGCAGTCTCCCTCGTGCTTCATGCTTAGCTTTCCAATTCGTTATTTTCTTGAGATCCTTTTCAATCTCGTTGAGCCATCTTTTCCTTGGTCTTGCACGTATTTCTGACCTTGACTCAACCCTTAAAAAGCATTTTTGTAGATTGGTTGTTCTTCATTCTCTCTGTGTGTCCAAGCATTGGATTCATTTTGGTTTTATATGATTTACTATATTTTTCTTTAAGCAGTTTTTGTATTTCACAGTTGTATCGTTTTTTCTAAACATCGCTATTTTTGATGGGTCCACACACACAAATAGGGCTCTTAAAATCTTCTTCTCTCAAGTTATCATCATCTTTTTACGTTCTTGAATTAAAGTCTCTGATCCATACCCTGAAAGTATTCAATATCTATTATTAATTATGTTACGTAAATTAAATTAATTATGAAGCAAATAGTTTTATAGTTTTGTACAAATGAAGTAGGTTGTAAAATTATACATATCCCAGAAATTTTTTGGAAAAATACTTCAAAATGTTAGAAACCCCATACCCCGATGGAAGAGTTGCTTGAAAGTTATGAATTAGTAGTAACTCAATTGAATATTATTTGTCCAACACTGAATTCCGGTAGAGAGCTACCGACTGATCCATAAAATAACATCTCAGTTTAATAAGACGGATCGCCTATTGGGAGCATGTCGTTTTGCTTTTAAACTTAAATGGACATTCTAGCTGTAAATTGATTTATTATTTATCAATGACTACAACAGGAAAACTGATTTCATAATTGAGAAGACCTAAACATACATGTGCAGGAAAGACCCGAATTGTACCTTAAGGTTAAAGGAGTTTGGAATACTCCCCTATCTCCAAGCACCTCGTCATTTTGAACCGTGGTCAGGTCAGGTACTAACACCTGGGCTGGCACCTTCCTCTCCACATCCATGTCAAACCAGCGGAAAGACTTTGGATATCACAGATGAGCGCTGACACCTCCTCAACCCACGGTACTCCAGCAACCCAGTGTGCTGACAACAAATGAATGTAATTTAATTTTCCTGTGGTTGACAAAGAGACTTATTTGTGAGTGGAGGGGGGGATGCTGGGTATGTTCATGTGGAGAGCGCATGGCGAAGTGAAGTAACGAGATAACCAGGAACCGGTTTGGCTCCAGCTAGGGAAGAAAAAAGGGTCGAGTATTTTGGGAGTGACCAGTGCCGAACAAGTGGAGTTGCCGGGAAAAAAAAAAAAGCCGAGACTGGTGAGGGGCGAGTTCCTCGAAAAATACGGAAGAAGATTTTCTGCAGGGGTGAACCAAGTTATATGATATTTCTACGGTGGCTGTGAGACTTCTGCAAAATCTCTAGAGATTGAAAAGAAGGCAGCTGAGTAACCCCGATTAGCATTAAGGAGGTTTCCGTGTTATCCGGTGCGACATTAAATCATGCCCACGTGGGCTACCCTGGCGTTCTCAAATTACTTCGTAAATTTCAATTGTGTAAATTATTATTTATCTTATCCCAAATTAAATTGTAAATTAGTGTTTATGTTAGTCCAAGTTAATCTGAAAATTATTATTTGTGTTATTCTCTCTAAATTAATCAGCAAGTTATTAATTGTGTTATTCCAAATTAATCTGTAATAAACTTAATTAAATAAAAAATAACCTGGAATCTTATTCAGTGTCTGCTAATAATATTATTTAACAAATAATTTCTAGCATAAGAAAAAAACTATATAATAAGACGCTTAGTACACAAGCGAGGGAGAGTGTGGTCACCCTCCCACTCACTGCTCAATAGGATCTGCTGCTCGATAGGACCAATAGAGGCCGTATTATCACTGAGTCACTACGTATTGAAATTCATGAGTATGATCACAAAGGAATAAAGAGCAACTAAACGACATTTTTATAAAATACTTTTTTTATTTAATATTCAACTTTAATGGAATAAATCATGTGAATAATAATCTGTACCACTTGAATGAAAATTAAAATTAATTTTGGATGCATGTAAATAAACATTAATTTTAATGTAAAATGCTTATTTGGCTAAATTGTGCTATTTAAGTACTTTTTGTCATCGAAAACTCAAATAATAGAAAGTATTGTAAAATGCCTATACGATAATTCATTTGTGAAGAATGATACATATAATGAAAACCTAACTTTGATCAAAGAAAAGTAGTCATTTTAATCAAATAAATGGTTCATTAAATAATAGTTTACTAAAACATTATAATTTATTTATTATGTATTTCACTTTGATCAAAATTAAACTAAATATCTTATAATGTAATTTTTCTTTCACTATTTATATTTATTTTATTTTATAGTATGTCAGAGATGAATATAAAATTGGAATGCTAAGCTTTATAAAACAAAATATTGCAATTGATTGAATAGTCCACTTTAAAGAATTCTTATAAATTATATTAAAATTAGAAAATATTTTTTGATATTCATGCATATACATTTTTTTCACATTAAAATGTATTTAAAAATTCCATGTTAAATTAATTAATAACGGCGTGTAACATATATAAGTATAAACTAATTTAATATATTTTGGCAAATTCTCTCATTGATTTTAAATGAAAAAACTTTTAGCATCATATCTATTAAAGAATTAGCAAAACAACTTCTGAATGAAAAGTTTTATTTTTTTACACAGCAATCATAAATGTTTGTGCAAAAAAATCAACAACAAATGTATCTTCACACTAAAAGCTACATGAAATAATTTTTAAGAAATTGAGGAAAGTATTAACAGAGTAAGTAGACAAATTTCCTTTAAACTAATTTTAAAAAGTCAGAAATTAATGGGGGAAAATTTAAGCATCACATTTAAAATAATTAACATTACTTACAGTATTGACAAAGAATTTTAAAAGAATTTACTTGTAACGTAATGTAATAATGGGAAATAAAAAACATATATAACTATTACAGCACTTCTTGTTTTAATAGTCAACAATTGATTCAAGAATTTAGCCATCGAAAAGATAGTACTTCGCTGTCAAAACTGCCAATCATTACATCATACGGCAAATAGCTGTAAAATGATAAATTTTGGGTCAATTGTAGTGATGAACATCTAACCTAACAACGAAATAAAATCTCCTTCAGTATCAACTGTTTCCAAGCAAACAAAAAAGTGTTCAATTATCTTTCAGATCATCCAGCCTATGATTTTTGCTGTCCAGCTCTCAAAAATCATATCAAACATTTATCCGGAAAAATCAAAATTAAAAACTATTGTTTAGATCCCAATTATAAGATGTAAAAAACAGACTTTTCTCAGATAACATAACCAATATTAAAATCTCAACATTCTTTAAAAATCAATTTACAGAGGAGCAAAACAACTATTATTCAGCTAAACAATTTAATAAGTCAAAATTCAATCAATGTTGCTTTTATACAGGAGTTTTTATACAAATTTCGAATTTATTCAAAAAACATCAAACGTAAAAGTGTTCACAGTTATTAAACTTCAAATTTTTCAAAGTTCTATGGCATAAATTACGGATTCCTAAACTGTTCTACTGGATCTGTTAACAACAGCGTTTCCTCAAGATAATGTATTAAATGACTCAGTAAATGATACAAATCTAAAAAACTATCATATCAACATGAAATACAGTCTGGTCTATCATTAAGTCTTAAATATATATAAAACTAAAGGTGTTTAGGACAGCAGAAACCCTTAACACACATACATGGAGTGGATAATAATATTTTAAAACTTATTTTGAAAGTTTTCCCAAATATTTTATTCAATTTTTTCAATACTTGCTTAAGACTGGAATACCTTCCAAACGAACTCAATATTGTATATCTTGTGAATTTTTTTATAAATATTTAAAAAATAACAATCGGGGTTGGCGAGTGATCCGATGAATAAACTGGGAACCGACAATATTCGTATTTTCATTAATTTAATTTCGCAATTATTTTGTATGATATATGCGTTATCTATGCTGTATTATTTATACTGTTATCTATGCCATTGACATGCAACTTTCAAATGTTCATCTATTGTGTTTCAGATTCAGTGCGTTTCTATAAAGTTGTTGCGTTTTGGTCCCGGAATGGGGATCAAAATAATGCGCCCAATTTTCATCAACTGTTATTACACAATCCTTAGAATTTACGCCGAAATACCAATTAAAAATTTAATTAAATGCACCTTCGGGACGCACTTGGTACTTTCGAAAATGACAGGAGTCACCAGCTCAAAATTTCGCGGACAGATCTCTCACGCTTTTCGAGTTGCCACGTGAAGTCCCTTTAGGGAGAAAGGATTACTTTCCGGAATGTCATTAGTGCAGGGCTGAAGAGGCCTCCCCTGACCATATTCTAAGCTGCTTGGGTTTTACGTTAACCGAGATTTTGAAAAAAACCCATGCATGTTTTCAGATTTTTTAGAAATTTTTAGTTTGATTAAGATAGTGTACACCATCTGGGATTACAAACAAGAACATAATCCTTAGAAAATCAGATGGTTTCGAATCTTTTGTTTCTAATCCCGTCATTGGTGACTTCTCGTTTGCATTTGTTCTTTTATAGGGTGAGGAGAGAGCCGTTTTGAACAAATTACAAAGCTGCAAATTGCTGGTTGGAACGTTACAGACATTATCGAAATGCTAGTTGATGCAACGGCTGATCTCCTCACATGACATTTACTGTTTTTATTTATTTATTTATTTATTTATTTTTTTTGAAAGATTGCGTTTAGACTTTGTAAATATTTCGATTTTTAACATAATTTTTTGGTCGGCTAGGTTTGGGGTCCAGTTTTGCAGTTATTTTCTCTTGAAATTATTGTGCCATATAAAAATTATAGACTCACTGAAACACATTTGTTTTTATAAGCTTTTTACATTTTGCAAATTATATGCTTCTGGAGTTATTTTAGCCGAACGACAATAAAAATTTAAGATTCAGCGCATTTCTTTGATTATATCTGAATCACTGACCTCCATTTTTGTAGTTGCAATAAAGACAATTTTTTAAATAAGCACGAAACTTGAAAAAAAATAATAATCTACTTCGTTTTCAGTCTTCAAAAGTGAACTAATCGCAATTGATCATGACCTTGAAGCTATTCTTTATGAAACAGACTTTAGGGAACTCCGGTTCCTTTCGAACAGTCTCTTACCTCGACAATTAGATCACAATTAGAGACAAAACAAGTATTTCTATCCTTTTCAAACTCAGACTTATTACAAAGTCCAACGATATTCATTTTCAGTGGACCCCATCTCACGTCGACGTACATGGCAACGAGAGAGTGGTTAACTTGACCAAAAAGGGTGGTTACAGCCACTCCAATTTTTCTTTTTCAACCCTCACCTTTTTAGAGCATCAATCCATTGTCTACGTTGAATATTAGAAGGTGTGGAGGGTCTTTCCAAGTCATTCCTGGTATGTGGGTAAGGAGCCTGTCTCTACATTTGCTCTCAATTGAGCCTCTCGAATGCCAATTTCCAGACTGGAAAGTAGTCTGACCAAAAGTCTCTCATTTTTCAAGGATAGAAAGATCATTGCTGCCTAGTCATAATGTTGAGTTCAGCAAGCTTCTGCTGAGCATATCCTGGACTGTTTGGGACTTCCCAGAGGGAACATATATTCGTTCCCCCTTCTTGTCCTTGACTTCCTTAGAGTCAATGGCTTAGAGGATCTTGTCTGACTTCGTGAGACAGTTGGAGGATAAGCCTCAACAACAACAGAATATTTATAAACATTTAATTAACTTTTGAAAAACATCACTTGCCCATTAATTTTAATTACATGGTTTTACCATTATATAAAAATACTGTTGTAAAGTAACTAATTTGTTATAGAATGGAATCAAATATTTAGTTGTCATCGAAGGCAGTAGTAACCGAAAACCGGCAGTCGAACATTAGCTGCCATGAAGTTTTATGTTTCTGAATTTATAGCAGAATATTGTGTTCTTTTTCTTGCAAGTTTTGTAACGTTACTTGCGTTGCGCACTGTTCTTGTGATAAATACTTTTCTGGGAAAATTGGCATTATTTTATTTCAAGAATGATTACATGCCCTCAGTTCTATGGAATGTAATTTGTAGAATAAATCGCACTACAAAAATAAAATGCATATCCTCTGCCATTATCCGGTGATATGAAAGCAAATCAATCATATTATGATCTTAAAGATTTTTAAAAAAATAACAAAATAGAATACAGCTTTGATTGAAATACTATGAATATTCGTCAAAGGAAATGAAATAGTGGACAAAGATTTAAATTTTTACGTTTTTATTTCCTTTTCTCCAGTTTACATTAATTTATGACACTAAATGTTAAAGTTAACTGGACGACTATAGAAAGAAATAAAAGTCATAAATGTCCAAACAATGGAAGTTTGTATCTTGAAACTTTTAAGCATTTTTGATTTATTTCAATATTGTACAGCACATTGGGGGTCTATTGAATTTTCAGTGGTTTGTGTAATCATGAGGCTCTGATCCAGGGACTGCCTATATGAGGTCCAGAGGTAAAAATTTAAAACAAAAGTAATTTCTCAACATAGTCCATCGTAAGAATAAAAAATAAAAAAACCCACCTAACCAAGGCTTTTATAACATTGTTTTCTGATATGTTGCTCAAATTTCCTTCAGTCTTACATGAGAAGGGTTATTGGTTTTTCCATATAAGCAAAGTCATTACCCTTTTCATCTTAAAGATGCTTGCATAATATTTGACCTTTATGTTTTGAGATCCATCCTTATTAAAACGACATTTGGATTCCTAGTTTCAGTTAAGATTAAATATATGAGAACCTTTTTTTATTTGAAAAGCATTTGGTATTAATAGGTTTTCGTAGGCTTGGCGATAAATTACCAAATCATGTAAGAGCACAAACAAAAGTAACCAAACTAAAGACAACCATGAACACTTCAATTTCTGCTTGAAGAATTGAACGCACGCACACACACACAACTCGTTATATTATAATATATTCTTCCATTTAAATTTAAACACTCTAAAACTGTAAAATAAAATGCTGAAAATTTTTTATTTACCGAAAATTAGAAAGATACCGTTTCATTTTTCTTAAAAAAAATGCATTACTTCTCAGTTGAAAATGTTAAATGAATGTGATGTAAGAGTGTGTGCAGAGGAAAATTTTAGTACAGTGTAATACGAACCTAACAGGCTGAAGTTCGGTGTAAGGCATTTTAGATGCATAACATAAATTGCATAACATAGGACTTTTTAGATAATGGACTATATTCACGTGACGCAAGAGAGAAAATGTGGAAAACTCCCAAGCATATAACCCGACAGACATGCAAGTAGAAGACAGAAGTTCGACATCTATCTCCCATTGTTTATCAGTGGCTGAGATCAAACCCAGGATCTTAAGGCTTTGAACTGCACTGTCCTACCACCAGGCCAGTGTGACCTCTTAAAGAAGCAGTGTTTAAAAATGTCTACCCCCATAAATTCTGACCATGCCTGATGATGCTCACAAGACCTTAGGCTCCGAATAGCATGATCTTACCACCAGGCCAGTGTGAGCCTGTAAAGATGCGGTGTTCAAAGATCGCCACCCTTTTAAATGCTGACCATGCCTGATAATATTTATAGGCGAAACTGTGTTTGTAAATTTACTGGAACGTACTATTGATGCATGCTGTAGAATAGATCTTTGAAGGTGGAACACAGTATTAGACGCTCAACATTCTTTTAGACTTAGATACAGATTAGAAATGTAACAAATAGTTTTAAAAAAAATTGAGCCCATGTTTAACAAATTTGCTTTTTATTATTTTTGCAATATTAATTATAAGAAAAATTTTAATGTTGACGTACACAAGGCATTAATCTTAAGATTCAAAAGAAATTTCTTACAAATGTCGAAATTATTAATTTAAAATTCTATTAATTAATGAAAATTTTTAAAAATTTACATCGCCCATGCCGATTTAAACCAGCCATAAAGTGGATGTTTTGTCTTGTCTTTTTCATTCTGCTTTTTCTTCCATTCTATTGTCAACGTGTTAAGGGCTTGAATCAATGAAAAATGGCTTCTCAAACCGATGCTTTGATTTTTTTGAAGAAATCCTTTTATTAACAAAATGAACTTCAACACTATTCTCAGACATTCGAGGGTGAACTTCGCCTTGTTTGCTGCCGTTCAAAAATGTGATTCGAAGGCAGGCAGTAAATTCGTCGACAAGTCGGATGTGCGACTCCGTCTCAATATGATGTGACCTAGATGAAACGTTATCTGACGTCATGGATCATGAGAATCGTAATAAAGTGGTGTACTTAGGATCTCAAATGTAACGAAAGAAACAACTGTTTCATGGTTAATAAAAAATACTTGTGGAAAAATTGTTTTTATCAGTCCATAGACGTTATGTGACGAAAATCTTTGAGAAAGATAAGACTTTTGATTTCATTTTAAAAACAAAATCGTGGAGGTATGAAAGCTGTATTTTATATGCGAGCCATTCTAACTTGGCGGTAAACTTGGCTTCGTTTTGATGAAAGATTCATGAAGCATCAACTAATACCAAGCATTCAATTCTATTACAATAGTATTTTATTGCTTTAACAAATAATTCCAATTTATTTTCGAACCCGATGGTAAACATTCCTTATAACAACTAAACAATTACATTTCTGTCGTGGCGGGTTTTCTTCCGCTTATCTTCGCAAAATTAACTATTCGTGAAAGTAAACTTTGTGGTTTTACTAATGCATATTATTACTGGGGAGATTAAAGTTCAACACAAAATAAGAAAAATACGAAAAAATTCAGTGAAAATAAATACACCTGTGTTTTCAGCAACATTTCAAAACCGGTAATTTCATTTTTCTCTTTCCACAATTTTACTAAAAAAAGATTAGAACACATTCCACAGAAGTTTCATTAAGGTTCTTTCAGCGCTTTTAGAGGAAAAAAATTAAAAGAAAACTATAGTTATTTGCGAACGGTATTTAGCAAGTTGATAGCGAAGAAAAAATATGATTGTTGCTCGATTAGGTGTTGCTCTTTACAGTAAACCTGGAATTAAAATCATTATATATTCTCTTTCTAACTCCAAAATACCTCAAAAAACCAATTCTGAAAAAATGTTAACTTTTCTAGCGATTGAGCTACTGAAGAATAACACCCGTCCATTTTCCATTACTCCAACGGTTGTTACAGAAAGAACGTTCTTTTTGGTAAAGAACTTTTTTTGTTTTAATTATATAACGTTCATTGCTTAAGGTTGCTTTTACACTCTTGCAACCGAGTTCCAAAGGTATCATTAGAGTTTTTACTTTCGAACAATCGCGAATCACCTTTATAATTAGAACGAATTTGCCATAGCTGAAGCTTTTGCAATGCAGCAGAAAAAATTCGCCAACAATAAATATGCGCTTTTAAATTCCCCTTTTTAAGATAACAAATTCAACGAGTGTCTTTTTTACCGCTCTTTTCATCGGCCATTACGTAGTATCATTAAATAAAAGTTACCCAATGTGTGTGAGTGGGGGCGGTAATTAATGATGTAAGAGCTGAGAAACCGCGCCCATGGCATTTGATTCCAAACTGCGAATCATCATTATGAGTGTTTGGCACAAGTAGCGCTCTTCTTTAACGATGATTGGCTCCTTTTCACACTGCAGAATATTTTTCGACATTTTTTTCTCCCACCTTCTGTCTTCGGCGAGGAAAGGAGTGTTATTAAGCGAGAACAATTCGAATAATATCGAGTTGCAAAATGGCGCGTGTCTTGTTAATCACTCCGATTGCTTTTTTAGGCGGTTGTTAAATGGTGCGCTGAATCGTTTTATTGTTGCTCAGTTAGGTTGTTTGTGTTGATCATGATAAAAACAAGGAGGGGGCGTCATCAAAATAAAATCCATTAAATCAAGGTTGTCAATAAACTTTTATTAATTTACTTAGAAACAATATATATATTGTTACAAATTTGTAAATAATGATTATATTTGTCGTAAAATATCTCAGACAGATCAGAAATTCTCACATTTTGGGCAAAAATTGCGGTATTTAGACGTGTTGTAGTTTAAAAGCGGATTTCCTAATGATTTGGCGACTTGGCGACAGTTGGCGAGATTCTTGGCGACTTGGCGACGGTTGGCGAGATTTTTGGCGACTTGGCGAGAAATCGATACTTCTGGAAACATCCATCACCTAAGCTCTAGGACCAATATTTTTCGAGATAGCCTAGAAGCTTCCAGAACCTTGGCGAAATTGGTAGATTTCTCCGCCAAGTCAGGTATAAATACCGCAGCCCGACATGGAATAGTAGTATAGTTTTGTGAAGACAGTCAGTGAGTGAAGACGATTCGTTGTGACTGCTAGTTGTTCTCTGTCTGAGGTATTTGAGACCTGTGATTGGAAGCTATTTCTTATTGTATCTGACGAATCGTAGCTGTATAATTGTGATTGTTACAGCGGGAATTTCGTTTATCTAGTGAAGTTTTTACGAATAAAAGTCTTGTGTTCATAAAGTGGTTGCTTTATTCAACTCTCAATCAACACGAACCCGTGAAGCTCGGTACAACTGGTGTCAGAATCGGGATTGAAGAGTTGATGCAGCGTGTCACAAGAAAAATGGATATGGATTTAATGAAAAGTCTTCTCGAAAAATTAGCGGAGCAGATGGCTGAGATGAAAACTGAGATGAAAGCTGGACAAGAAGAGATGAAAGCTGGACAAGAAGAGATGAAAGCTAGACAAGAAGAGATGAAAGCTGGACAAGAAGAGATGAAAGCTGGACAAGAAGAGATGAAAGCTAGACAAGAAGAGATGAAAGCTGGACAAGCAGAGATTAAAACCGAGATGATGAAAGAGATAAAATCTGGACAGGAAGAGATGAAAGCTGGACAGGAGGAGCTTAAAAAGGAACTTAAGAAGGACATTGTAAGTGTTAAAGAAGAATTCTCCAACATCATTCAGGAGAAGATGAATGCAATGGAAGATAAGGTAACTTCAGTAGAAACTAAAGTTCTGGAGATAGAAGAAAACGTGGAAGAAGCATTAGACAATATCAATAAGGAGATTGAAAGCTTGAAGAAACAAATGTCAAACAGACATGAGGAACCCAACGTGACATTTGTGCCTTCCCTAGCCAATATTAAACTCTCAACATTTGATGGGAAATCATCCTGGCAAGTATACAAGACCCAGTTTATGATGGTAGCGGAAGCTAATGGATGGAATCCCCGAGCCCAAGCTTTTCACCTGGCGGCTTCTTTAAGAGGAGACGCGGCTGACATCCTCGAGACGCTTCCGGAGGAGCAGAGGCACGATTTCCAAGCCCTATCGAGTGCCCTTGAGTTGCGGTTTGGAGATAAGTGCACTAAAGAATATAGCAGACTACAGTTAAAGTCCCGCTATCAAAAAGCGGGTGAAAGTCTTCAAGAATTGGCTGCCGATATTCAGCGACTTTCCCATCTAGCATTTTCAGACTGCCCAGCTGAGACACGTCAAGATCTGGCTCTCCATCACTTCATCGATAGTGTGAGGGATCCGGAGATACAGAAAACACTTAGACTCGCCGATGTCAAAGATATTGGATCTGCCCTAGTCTACGCACATAAGATAGAGGCTGCCCAGCAGGCCGCGCGTAAAGACCGGCACTCAATCAGAGCCGTCTCTGCTACTGATATGGACTGTGATCTCAGAAAGCAAATCGAAGATCTGCGGAGAAAATTCCGTAACTTAGAATTGAGTAAAGGTGGCAGAAACACGAAAATTCAGTGTTGGACTTGCGGTGCAGTCGGACACGTTCAGAGAGACTGCCCGAAACGAAAAAATGGTGGAAATGATCTTCCACCACAGCAGGGAAACTAATATGTGGCCATCTCGCGGGGCGGAGATGTCCAGAGAGTCAGAAGCCCCATTTTAAATCGTTTCACATTTCTTCCGTAAGTAGCGGCGACAACGGACTTTTCGTTATGGGACATGTCAACGAAGTTCCCTGCAGAATGATAATCGATACTGGAGCCAACGTAACTATCATTAGGACAGATTTGGCTCGCAAACTTGGTGACAAACTCATCTGGACGCCGCCCTGCATTACCCTCCAAACTGTGACAGGTGATAAGATTAAAGTGCATGGAAAAGTCAATCTAAACATTGCATTTGGTAATGCCGTGTACCATCATATGGCATATGTCGCTGATATAAATGACGAATTTATTCTCGGATTGGACTTTCTCAAAGAAAACCATTTCAAGTTAGATTTTAAAAATAATGAACTACACTCATGTTCTGAAGACATAACGATTTTTAAGACGAAATATTCAGATATTAAATCAGTCCATCATATAACTGCGAAGAGTGAAACAACATTACCACCAAGAACTGAGACAATAGTTTGCGGAGCTCTTTCAGAAGATAATAATTTTCATTATGGATTGACTGAATATCCAGATTCCGACAATAGCGTTAAAGGAGTACTAGTGGCTTCTTCACTCGTCGACCTTTCACGAAATGTAATCCCGGTAAGAGTTGCTAATCTAAGTAATAAGGTAAAACTTATAAAAGAAGGAGAAGTGCTAGCGACTTGCAGTCCAGTGACCTGTATTAACCGAAATTGTCAAGCCACACTATCTGAGCCTCCTGACACTCTAATTAATGAACTCCTTCAGAGAGCAGAGTTAGATGATAAACAGAGGAATGCTGCAAGAAATTTATTATTAGAATTCGGAGATCTCTTTTCCAAGAAATCCGATGATGTTGGGCGAACCAAATTGACGCAGCACCGAATCAATACAGGAAACCATCCACCCATTAAACAACATCCGAGAAGATTGCCATTCGCTAAGCAGGAAGAGGTGGATAATCTTCTGATGGAAATGCAGCAGAATGACATTATTGAGCCATCAGAGAGTCCTTGGGCTTCGCCTATCGTTTTAGTTCGGAAGAAAGATGGTTCTACCCGATTCTGCGTTGACTATCGTCGGTTAAACAACATCACTAAAAAAGATAGTTACCCTCTTCCTAGGATTGACGATACACTTGATGCTTTATCCGGAAAACAATGGTTTTCGACTTTGGATCTCAAGAGTGGTTATTGGCAAGTAGAGATACATCCTGAGGATCGAGAAAAGACTGCATTCACCACAGGACAAGGACTTTGGCAGTTCAAGGTTATGCCATTTGGGCTTTGCAATGCACCTGCAACGTTTGAGCGCCTGATGGAGACAGTATTACGAGGACTTTCCTATGAAGCCTGTTTGGTATATTTGGACGATATCATTATTGTAGGGCGCACATTCGAAGACCATTTAAGAAACATCCGAAAGGTGCTGGAAAAATTAAAAATGGCCAACCTGAAGCTGAATCCTTGCAAATGTAATTTATTCCGACGTGAAGTAAGCTATCTGGGACACATTATCTCTGCTGAAGGTGTAAGAACAGATCCTGAAAAGATCTCCGCAGTTAAGGACTGGAGTCGTCCAAAAGATGTCCACCAATTAAGAAGTTTTCTTGGACTATGCACATATTACAGGAAATTTGTTAAGGGTTTTTCAAGTATTGCCAGACCTCTTCACAAGTTGACAGAAGTTAAACAGAAATTTCTATGGACAGATGAATGTGAGAAAGCTTTTAAACAACTGAAGGAGGCGTTGACATCTTCGCCCGTTCTTGCATATCCCCAACCCGAAAAATTATTCATTTTAGATACGGATGCCAGCAACGAAAATATCGGAGCTGTTTTGTCGCAAGAAATTGATGATAAAGAATATGTCATTGCTTATTGGAGTAAATGTCTTTCGAAACCAGAGCGGAATTACTGTACAACCAGGAAGGAATTGCTGGCAATCGTTAAAGCCATAGAACATTTCCACCATTATCTCTATGGAAGAAAGTTCTTGCTCCGGACAGATCACGCATCCTTAACCTGGCTTTTAAATTTTAAAAATCCGGAAGGACAGGTAGCCAGATGGATTCAACGACTCCAGGAGTTTGACTTTGAAATACGTCATCGCAAAGGAACTCTTCATGGAAATGCTGATGCACTATCAAGGAAGCCATGTAATGAAAGCTGCCGATACTGTTCTAGAGTAGAGAAGAACTATCAGCTGATAAATACTTCGGTACGCCAAGTTACTGTTTCACCTCCATCAAAACCAGACCCATGGAGTGATGAAGGACTTAGGGAAGCCCAAAAAGAAGACCCAGATATAAATCCAATTCTTGAATTGAAAGAATCTTCTAGTATGAGACCAAGTTGGCAGGATATCTCCACCTACAGTCCTGCGACTAAGCAGTATTGGGCTCTTTGGGACTCACTCCATATAAGAAATGGTGTCTTATACAGGAAATGGGAGTCCGATGATGGACGTAATTTCAAATGGCAGCTTGTTCTTCCAAAATCAAGAATTTCAGATGTTTTGAAAGAATTGCACAGTAGCTCAACTGGAGGCCACTTCGGAGTAATGAAAACTCTACAGAAAGTTCGAGAACGCTTCTATTGGAGCAAAACGAGACAAGATGTAGAGAAATGGTGCCAATCTTGTGATGACTGTGCGGCACGTAAAGGACCGAAGAAACGTAGCCGAGGAAGGTTGCAGCGGTACAACGTAGGAGCACCTTTTGAGAGGATAGCATTGGACATTTTGGGTCCTTTACCACGATCCTCAAATGGCAACAAATACATACTAGTTGTCATGGACTACTTTACTAAGTGGCCTGAAGCGTTTGCAATCCCCGATCAAGAGGCGACTACAGTAGCCGAGGTTCTAGTGCAACAATGGGTTTCCAGATTCGGCACACCCTTACAAATTCATTCTGATCAAGGGACAAATTTCACCTCTGTTGTGTTTAAAGGAATGTGTCAAATTCTCGGAATAGACAAGACGCAGACCACGCCACTACACCCACAATCGGATGGCATGGTAGAGAGGTTTAACAGAACCATCTTGAATAACCTCTCCCTTATGGTTTCCAGAAATCAGCAAGATTGGGATTTGAAGCTACCGCTGTTTCTTCTTGCATATCGCAGTGCTGTCCATGAGACTACCGGATATACTCCTTCACAGATGCTCTTTGGTCGCGAACTTCGTCTCCCTTGTGATCTTCAGTTTGGTCGTCCACCGGATACATCTTCATCGCCAGAGGAATACCTTCGAGACCTTCAGGCACGTCTTGAAGATGTCCATAACTTCGCTCGAGACCGAATCAACCTGACGACCGAAAGAATGAAGACAAGGTATGACACAAGAGCGACGGGACATGAATTCCAAGAAGGTGACAAAGTTTGGTTGTGGAACCCGATTCGACGTAAAGGACTTTCTCCAAAGTTGCAAGCCAACTGGGAAGGTCCCTACACAGTCCTAAAAAGACTGAACGACGTCGTGGTTCGTATAAGAAAATCATCTGCTTCAAAACCAAAGGTAGTACATTATGATAGATTAGCTCCTTATCGTAATGTAGAGTAAAAATCAGTAGACCATGGTCTGTTTGTAAATAGTATAGATAATTTTAATCTTTTCTATTTTCTTGTATTTTTAGTTGCTTGTGTATGTAATGTGCTCTGTATCCTCTTGAAATGTAAATTCTTTCATATTAAATTTGGCCTCCTATCAGGGGATTGTACTGCCCGGGACGTGCAGTCCTTGAGAGGGGGCAATGTTACAAATTTGTAAATAATGATTATATTTGTCGTAAAATATCTCAGACAGATCAGAAATTCTCACATTTTGGGCAAAAATTGCGGTATTTAGACGTGTTGTAGTTTAAAAGCGGATTTCCTAATGATTTGGCGACTTGGCGACAGTTGGCGAGATTCTTGGCGACTTGGCGACGGTTGGCGAGATTTTTGGCGACTTGGCGAGAAATCGATACTTCTGGAAACATCCATCACCTAAGCTCTAGGACCAATATTTTTCGAGATAGCCTAGAAGCTTCCAGAACCTTGGCGAAATTGGTAGATTTCTCCGCCAAGTCAGGTATAAATACCGCAGCCCGACATGGAATAGTAGTATAGTTTTGTGAAGACAGTCAGTGAGTGAAGACGATTCGTTGTGACTGCTAGTTGTTCTCTGTCTGAGGTATTTGAGACCTGTGATTGGAAGCTATTTCTTATTGTATCTGACGAATCGTAGCTGTATAATTGTGATTGTTACAGCGGGAATTTCGTTTATCTAGTGAAGTTTTTACGAATAAAAGTCTTGTGTTCATAAAGTGGTTGCTTTATTCAACTCTCAATCAACACGAACCCGTGAAGC
>JAJQOW010001892.1:0-30176 GCA_037975125.1 Latrodectus hesperus | reverse complement strand
ATTTTATATATCCTATTCACAGCTTCTGCACAACTGAATTGAGAAGAGTCATCTTTGGGAAGATCTTATCATTACACTGGGTGATCATTCTGTTCACGTTAGGATTCCTAAAAACTTTTTTGTTAAATTATCAGTGATTTCCTTGCTCATTGCTTGTATTGTAAAGTTTTGTATCTTGGATCTGAAATTTTAACGAACTTTTGGCCTGCAAAGTATCATTAAGTAAAATCTTCTAGGGGTTACATTTTTCCTCGGAGAAAGATGAATAGTTATCTTTTGTATCTAGAAATTTATGTAAGTAATTGAAATTTGCTTATTCTGATAACAATAACTGGTCAAGGTGGTTTGATTGTTCCTTCCTACAACTGTGAACGCCTCCCTAGTGGCAAAATAAAATGTAAATTGAGTGTTGTATGTGATTTAAACGGGACACTCAAGCCGTTTTAAATTGCTTAATTCTTTCGAAATCAAATCTAAAATGATTTTGGAATGCAGAAGCCATCTCACAGAACTGGCAACTAGAAACAAGGTGATCCTTGTATGGGTGCCAGGGCACAAAGGTATCGAAGGTAATGAGAGGGCTGATGAACTTTCTAAACAAGGATCGTCTTTTGTTCCCATCGGTGCAGAACCTTTTTGTTGGTTATTTAAATTAAGATCGCAAAAACCAATGTTCTTAGATTAGGAAAACAGAAGGTGTATGAAGCTAGGCTCAACACTTCTGTTTAAAACCACGCAAATAGTATGATCTGTGGATCATTAGTGATTATCGCCTCTGAAATTTTAAGATGCTATAGGCAGAAGATACGTTTAATCGTAGGCTTCATAACTGGGCTCTACTATTTCAGGAAATACCTCCATAAAATGGGACTGTTTCAACGAGACTCTATCTGCAGGAAATGATATACGCAAGAGGAAATGGCCAAGCATATCATTTTCGAATGCGTGACGCTTGCCCTCCCTAGATTAAATTCTTAAGGCATCATCCATACTAGAGAGTTACACCTAGACTCCGTAAAATGTTATCGGACTTTCTTAATAAAGTGGGTGACCCGAGCAACTGGTAACTAGGAAACATTGGGTTTGGAGTTAACAGTACAAAATGCTGATAAAAGCACAGTTGCCCAATGATATACAAACCCAACTCTAAGAAGAAGAAGAACATCTCAAATTTCAATTAAAAAAGAAACTTGAGGAATAAAAATATTTTTTTTATTTATTTTGTCTATTTTTTAATTAAAATTCTACATAAAATAAAAATCGCCGGCAGAAAATATCAAGCATTTGTCATTCGATTGAAGAGTATACGGAATTGATTTGAAAAGAATAAGTTATTTAGTTTCTACAAATGGAAATTTAAAAAAAAAAGAAAAAAAAAACTTCAATGAAGACTTTATAAAAATTTCCTCAGTTTTTATGAACTATAATAAACTTCAGAGTCAGTTAGCATTTTATATAAAAATAAAATGTTATAAGTTTTAGGAAAGTAAGTTAAAAAAATGTGTAAAAATTTTTAATTTTTTAAACTCTTTTTTCATGTGTAGCATATGAAACGCATTTGCTGAAGGTACACGACAGCGAAATTCGAAAAAAACTCTATTGTTTCAATTCAATTGATGGGGTTCATTGCTTTTAAAAATGCAAATGTTATTCATAAGTTTGTTAAGAGGTGTGGGACAAAGAGAAGATATAATATAGATGTTGATTATTATTATTTGTTATCAAAATAAAGACTTACCAGTTGACAAATACAGAAGGTACCCTGCTATAATGACAGTAATTCATGGCAAAGATATTAGTGTTGAATTAATAGATACCCAAACATCTTTCTAACAGTGAATCTACTGATATTTCTGATAAAATTGATGTAGAATTAGACGGTGGGTGTTCAAATTTCACTAACATAGATTCAATCAATGTATACATAACTCCAAATCCAATAAAAATTAAGTGTGGTATTTGTAAAGTTGAGATTTAGTTTAAAAAATGCTAAGAAGAGCATCTCAGTGACACATGATATAATAATTAAAAAATAAAATTTATATATTATTCTTTTTTATAATATATAATTAGATATTTGAAACTAAATTAAAATTTTTGGAGTGGAAAATTGTTTTAGCAAGAAGGTACTTCTGATTATGTTAAACATAGTGGTACCAATATTGTTAAGGGTAAAATGTATGAATATTTTTACTGTCATCGATCTGGTTATTTTCATGGGCGTGGGAATAACAAAAACACAGTAATAAAATATTTGATACATATAAAATTAATGAAACATGCCCTTTAATGATAGCAGTTACGTCTTCAGAAAACAATAGCAATTAAGGTGGAGTTCACCATCAACTTCAGGATGAGTAACCGAGGTGGTAGCCTGGTGACCATATACATTTATTTAAACTTCATTTTATAGTTTTATTTTTAATGACTGCAAATTTTAAATTTATGATTAAAACTTGGAAATTTTAATTAAAAAAATTTTTCAACCAAATATTTATTGAAGCTATAAATTAACGCGTATTTTCTCTCTCAAATGTTGAAAAAATGATTATAGCTGGTATTATTTGACAGCACATTTTTATCAAATATTATTATGTATCGGGATAATATGTTAGTACAGTTAATTCATTTTTAATTCTCTCAGAAGTTACTGAAATTAAATAAACTTTTTTTAGCAATATTTTAAAGATTTAACTATTACGTTTCCTAGCACAGATCAATGAAAAATTCTTTCACATAGTCCAGTTTCTCAGTGTGATTGGAAGTATTGTTTGTACACGTGTATCAATCCTCTCACCTGAGGGAGTTGATGCAGAAAGGTTTTGTAACAGAAAAGGTATATATTCAAATTGTGTGCAATCATTGCATCTGCAGTCTTATTAGCTATACAAAATGTTGTGTTAAAGTGGCTTGTAAGTTCCCATAACAATACTGTTCTAAAGTATGGTATGATTTCTGGAGTGATGCAATGCACTATGTATGACAGGTACCATCCCTTGGGTGACAGTAGCTATCCCTGTAAGCCATATTTACTTACTTCTGTAAATTAGCCCACAATGCAAGAATTAAGATGAGCTTTTAATTCCCATGTTGTCAAGAAATAAATTCCACAAATTTTTTAGGAGTCTTAATAAATGTATCCATAATGTGTCTATAGTAACATAATGAATAAATTTTGATTTAAAGGCTATGTATCAATAATTATATGTAATATTTTTCAATCACATCAATAAATGATATTTTCAAAAGTTATTATAAAAAACTGGGCTTGACTATGAAACAGTTAAAGCAAATTAACTACTTATGATAAGTTTGCAGTATAAAAGAATCAACATTAATCATTAATTGAATTAAAAACAAATTTTAATACCGTTTCATAATCATGCAGTTAATTTGAATATTTTCATCTCTTCTATAAAGGTAAATTCTTTTTTAACAGAATTATATTTTGATTTGTAAATTTTAGATGAATGTTAATATATTAGTTTTAGGTTCAGGTTACAGAATAATGCAATGTAATGCTTTTTATTGTGACTTCTTTAATATACTAAATACAATTAATATACTTGGAACTATGGAAAAAAATTTTTGGAAACATGAGTATATGGCAGTAATTGTCAATATTTATAAAATTTTCCTTGTCAAGTTGATTACAATGATATTGGAATTTAGTCAACAATTCTTAATTTGTGTTGATAAAAATTTACATCTGGTACCCCTTGATATTTTGATACTAAGATGTGACTAGCAATATGGCCGCTACAAAAAAGCTAAACTATAATATGAATTAAATTTCATCGTCAAGTCAAGGATAACCTCATCCTACACTGAACCTGTGTAAATTGGTTTGTTCTAAATGTTAACAAACATGAAAAATGGGTACTTACATATAATCCTGTAGACTTTTTCCCTCATAAAAGTATGTCAAAGAATTTTGCAAATTTTATTATATTTATCAAAATGTGAAGGAAATGCTGAACAGCTTATTTTCATTTTAACAAATAGATGAAAACTTCATTTACAATTTATATGTGGTGCTAAATTGCATCATTAATCGACATATTTTTTCACAGGTATGATCAACAGGATGATACATAAATGTTGAAAAATGTAGCGATGTTTTTAAATGAGCAGTTGTAACAAAATTAATCAAATAAAATTACTAACCATATTTTTTGATTTTAACACAATTCAATGTGTAATAATGTATAATGGAATCAAATATTACAAAATAAATTTCATACACTAACCACAAATTTAAAACTGCAAAATAGAATTATAAATCTAAATCTTACACTGAATTATAGTACTTCATTGTGTCAAATATTCACACTAAATTATTTTTTTTCCTTTGATGATACATTTGTTGTGAACTACTCGTGAGAGCCAGTTTTAATATCGAGCAAGCATTTTTTTTCTATTCACACACACATATATTTATACTTTTTATTGTTATGTTGAGATGCTAATGAAGCTTTGCTTAAAAAATTCTGAAGTTTACAATTTCCTGTTATGTGTCATAATGAATTATTTTAATTTTATTTTCATGAGAAGTGATTTAAAGAATTTTGCCTATGCATAAACAAACTATCTTTTGTTAATTAATTGGCTTTTTATTTAAAAGAAAGCTAGTGATTTAATTATAAACTGTTTGTGTTTTACAATATTTTTAGTATTATCGATAAAATTACATTGATTACTTAAATGTAATTTTCTTTATTTGAAGGGGTTGCCAAAATGTTTACTTTTGAACATATAACATCGTAAAAATTTACAAAGATATTTTAAAAATGCTTTCACACCATACATTTTCTAAGAAAATATATTTCAATAATTCCAGGTTTTCTTTGTCAAAGTGCTATGAATATGTAATGTATTTCATTTTTGTAGATACAGTATACACATATTTAATATTTACTATCTAATATGCTATTGTATTTATCTCTATAACTATTGCATAATTTTAACTACACCATACTATTTTTAACGTTTTTAAGAATTACTTTTTTATTTTCGTGTGTTTATCTCCTGATAGATTTAATTTTGAAGTGTGAATTTGACATCTACATATGTTTTTTTATTTTGTGTATATTGAAGTTACTCTTGCTATTTTTATATCATACTAAACAAATAATGAAATTATTCCTTTTCTATATTTATTAATATTAGCAGAGATAAATACATACTGCAATAGTGAATATTTTAAGAGTTTTATTAGATATATCAGAGATAGCTTCTCATTTAACTAAATGCCTTATTTTGCTTGAGTTGCTGTTATACATTTTCAAAGTGATTCTGTGAAGTAAGGTATTTGGTTTTGTTATTCATAAAAAAATGGAGCAATAAAAATTAAAATATGTGTTATAAAATTTAATTTTGCCTATTATTTATTAGCAATATTGTCATTTTATTATAAAAGTTGTGAGTTATGTGCAGTAAACAGTGTGAGAAAAATATATTTCAATATTAAATACTAAAGTAAAACAAAATATTTTTCATGTAATAAAATAAAATAACAATGATGACAAAGTTTAATAAAATAACAATAATGACAAAGGTTTTATTCAACTTTAAGAAAAGCGACTAAACTATTTAAGAAAAGTAAAATGTCATCTTGAGAAAAATATAGATTAGTTTTAATCTTAGCAAATCTCCAAGGTTAATATACAAAACAAAAATCATATGTTGCTGTCATCAAAATTTAAAAAAAAGCATGTATCCATTAATAATGTGTCTAATGAAATATAATGTGTTTTTTAGATCTGGAATTACTGAGTACATGCAATAAAAAAACATGCATCCAGCAATAGTATTTGTGAACAAAAAATAAATAAATAAATAAAAAACCCAAAAATTCCCTGTTTTCAATCTCAAATTTATTGTTTCTGTTTCTGTAAAATCGAGGGATCGCTCATTTTTTAAATAATGCTAACCAGCTAATTTGATTGAGAATTAATAAAAATAAATGCTTGGATAACATAAAATAGAAGAATATGGCTTAATACACTTTTAGAGCTCTATTCTACTACATGAAATCAAGTAGATCAAGAAAATTTTGTTTACAAATATTGTTCTGATGTCGGTTCCAGTTAAAAGTGTACAAGGATACTCGTTTAACATCTGATTAAAATGTTAATTGCATACATTTAAAAATGCATGATTTATCGCAATCTTGCATTAATTAAATAATTTTTATGTAATGCTGCTCAGAAACTTTATATAAATGCATTTTAACAGTAACCATTTTATTTCTCAAATTTTAAGTTATAATTGAAGAAAGAACCAGCTTAACTAGAACTGTTTACAGATGCAAATAAACAAATAGTTTGATTATGCCAGAATTGTGTATTTAAAAATTGCTGCATTATCTTAATAAATATTTTTGATTGAAACATTCTTTTATTTTCGTAAAATTATTTATAACACTTAAAAATACAAATTTAACAATGCTGATAACATATTTTATATTTGCATATTCAACCTGGATGGTGATTAATGGTGAATAAATATTATTTGTACTCAGTCATCATAATATATATATTTCATTTCTAATCAACCAAAAGAATAAAACATTAAAACTATATTGTATATAATACTAAGAAGGTATTTCTTATAAATCTAAATAAATTTTTAAAAATATATATTCATGCTCTTTATTTATTAGGTTTAAATTTAATATTTAGATATGTAAAGTCTTTAAAAAACTAATTTTTTACGTCACAATTACAATATATTCGCGTAACATTTCATCATCATAAAAAATTCAAAATTTGATATGCTGGATTATACAGCACCTGTGTCAATTAGTTTTTTATCAATTTGTCCCAAGAAGTTGACAACTCTATTTTTCCTTCCCATATTGAACCAAATGATTGCAATTTGCTCATTTTCTTGGCAAACGCAGTTGGATATAAATATACATAAGATTAAAGAGATAAATATATTTTGTATTTAAGAATCATGTTGAATAACTAACAGAAGCAGAACTGTTCCACCTGAAGAACTTGGATTCATCAATCCTGACATTCTATATCAAGTGTATGCAAACAAATGATTACCAAGAACTTAACATTTTTCAAAAACAAAGAATTATTGATTTTAAATGTAGAATACGTTTTAGTGTTAAATTTGGAAAGAATACTACATAGATAGCTATTTTAAGCATCATAGCTAGCTCATGCAATTTCTCACCAAGTGTTTAAGACAATTATTACTAAATGAGATTCAGTAAAATCATGCCTTTATCATTGGGAATACGCAATCTGTTCATTTAGTCAAAATAAAAGTAACAATTCCTTAACCTTGGATATTCAGTTTTTGTACAAACATTCAAACCAACTTTTTTAGGATGCACCTTGGTTACCATCTGTCAGTAACTGTATTGAAAAATTTTCAAAGCAACTCTATAACATTCCTTCTGATGAAATGCATGACTCATCTCATTCTGTTCAGTTTAATATTAAATTTTAAAAGGTCAATACCTATAAAATGTTTGTAAAGTTAGAAGGTGTATCTTCTTACGAATTTTACTGTCATTGGATCTACCAAAAATAATTAGTAGCACTTTCAAAGATCACACACATTTTCTCTTTTGCTATTAGCGACCATGTTTCAGATGCATATGTTAATACTGTTCTTATGAGAGTTTTATATAGTATAATTTTAGTTCTTTTAATCCGGCGTATATTTAAAAATCACTTGCTAAATCTATCATGTTATGTAAGCTAGGATTAAGTGGAAATTTAAAATAAAAAAATCAGTTAAAAGTTTGCAATTAGATTCTCCTAGATTCTTTAGTTATTATTTGACAACAGAAAAGTTATACAAAGATAGGTTTACCAGAAATTTAATTTTATCACCAAGATATATTTTTTGCCAAACCAAGGGATATCCGATTCTACAGCACACATGTACTTAATCATGTTCCATCATACAAATGAAAAAAACATTCTGCTGTAATAAATCAGTTGGGTGCATTTTATCACTTGCACTGGTACATAGGAATAAGCCATAATTATTCATCAGAATGTATTTTAGTAACATTGATTGCCTCTTTTATAACAATTGACTATTTGAATTACCAATCGTTATTAAAAATATAAAATACCAAAAATTTATTTTTAATATGTGTAGTTAAAAATAAGCTTTCTATATTTTCATAACTATCTTATTTAACATTAATTATATCAAGACATATCTTAAAGAGAGAACAATTGTTAAATGTTTACTTACGGGTACACTATGATTTTTTTGGTGATTCTAAAATAAGAACAACAATCAAACCCAAGCAAATCATATAAAACATAGGAAACTGCAGGCTGTGAAAATATTTTTGCACACATATGTTAAGGCATTTCATTTAAGTGAAGATAAAAAAGTATAGGGTAAACAAGAAAGTTCTTGCCATTTTCACGGTCATTCAATAAAGAAAGAATAAGCATGCAAATTAGTGTTTGATTTGTGTGAAACATCGGCCAGTTAAGAGTAGTAAGAGCTAAAGAGTATAAAACTGTACAGGGGGTAAAATGCGCCAAGCGTACGATAAAGTACGCCAAATTGGCTTAACGGTTCGGAATGTATTTTCATGACGAGATTTTCGTTTTAGGACTTAAGATGATCGTACGACATGTGCGAAATTTGTTTTGTGTGCAATCCTTGTGCTCAGTGAGTAATTTCATTTGTTTACAATTTAAGTATATGCTATGTTAATGTTCCCATTTTTGGATTTCAATTTTTTTAAAGTTACATTATCTCAAATTTTTGGAAGATATATTGTTTATAACTTTTAAAATATTGTTGTGAAATTTTAGAAAACTGTACGGTGTGCTAATCAAGTGCAAGTTCAGTTTTATTCATACATCGCAGAGTAAACATAAAGAAAATATTGTAGAAGATTTCTTTGAAGTTCTTACAGATGTTCTTTCCTCGGCCGGGTGAGTTATTTTATTTTTCATTAAAATTTCAGTCAGAGCGATTATTAGAAACTCTAGTTTTTATAAAAATGCACATTTTGTTGACGTTAGAAATTTAGCTTTATTGCTGGTTTTCACGGTACTTAGTAGCGCTACACTGAAGTTTTTTTAAGGTGAGTGCAACTGCATGGTATATTAAAATTCGAGTTTCAATAAATTTGATTCTAGTTATTAGAATTTTAAAAAGCGGAAGATTTAAAAGTTGAAGTTCAAACGCGATCAGCATTGGTAGCCAAATATTGCGCATAGTGACACAATTTAGGTCGGCGATAGAGCTGTGGAGAGCTTGGCTCGAAAATAAAAATCACGCCAAACCTGTGCAGCTCCATCGTTTTTACAAAGAGTAGGAATATCACTAGGAATAAGAGTAGTAAATATTAATTGCACAGTCACACTTAGCCATTTTTTAAAATATTGCCAAAATTTGGATGAAGCAAAATCACTGAAATCGTAAATAATCTGGAAGATTACTTTAACAAATATTTGACACATTATTGGTATCTAACAATATGCTCAGTTAATTTTACTGGTGTAATTTTTCAAAATTAACAAAATTTCAGATGTATAAAATTAAACACCTATTGTAAAATTATATAGTTGATATATTAATATAACATTATTTGACTAAATTTTATATGAATGAATTCACATCGGCAAATATTCATGTGAAATTCATTTTATGCCCATTTAATTTATTATTAGTTAAACAAATACCTGTCTGGGTCCTTAAAATTCAGACTATGATTTACCTTCAGATATGCAAAGGCTTTATTAGAGAGGATATCGCAGCTCTTCCAGCAGTCTGAAATTACTGAAGAATAAACTGTCTAATCATACTCAACAAAGTATCAGACATTCTATCATCTATAACTTTCATAACCTTCTACACATTTAACCCCATTAGATTTACGTTTACCCAAAATTTACTCTCATATATCTCAACAATCACACTGTCTTTACCAATTTAATGCTGATTTCAATTATTTCTTCCATATAAACCTTACGGCAAAAAGACTGAAAATGAAGAACAGTCTATGAAGAACATTTTTTCTCTTTCATATTAAAGTCAGTTGTACCCTCACTCAGCCGCATATACCTAAACTAAAATTTCATTCATCGTTATCTGCTCAATTGAAAAATGAACCCTATCTCACACTCCTTTTCATGTCCTTTCATTTTCAATTTACACCTCTATTCATATTCATCACTTATATCCTTCCTTTTAACCAATTTCATATCCTTACCACACTTACAATACTCACATCAACAATCAAACCAACTTTTATACCAAACTCCAAAGTCTCCTTTTTTCATCCAATCCATACAAACACCTTAAATATACATTCTCGTCATACCACATAACACCATTCTTTCCAAACATTCTTGTACTCACCTCAGACATTTCCCATGCAGCAGCAATCAAAAAATAATTTCAAAGAGAATGCTCTGATGAGGAAACATACAATGTAAAATGGTTGAATTAAAATTAAATATGGAAACTTCAGATTTTGATCAAAAGGATTACCAAAATTCTAGGTGACCAGAAAAAATTTTGGACAAATTTGGCACCAAAGGTAATCGTTCAGTAAATCAGAATAAGAGCTCATTTGGTAATGTTTGTTTTACAACTTCAAAGTGGGTTATCAGTTGCTGCATCAAGTCAGTGAATATGTCAGGTGTTGATAGATAGTAAGTGAATGAAAATACTGAGGCATTGTTTCACAAATTCAGGTCAGGAGACATATCGTGATGATAGTGGTGTCAGGTGATTTAGCCATTCAAATGGTTCACTATGAGCTGCTACAAAAGGGACAAACGGTCACAGCTGACCCGTACTTGCAGTAATTTGAACATGCACAACAAGCTTTACAACAGAAGTACCAGCACTGGTTAACTCAAAAGTTGTACAGTTTTTGGGCAATACTGTGAGGTCGCTTGTGGGCTGGTAGCTAGTAATACCACACAGCAAATTGATAAGTAAAGTTAAGCTATCCTCCTTACTTACTTGACCTTGCACCTATTTTTTCCATGTTTTGCATGTGGGTTAAAAAGTGCTGTTTAATGAAAAAAATTAGACATATGTAGAAAATTAACTATTTCGAAATATGTATTATTTTATGAATCGATTATTAAAATCATGCAACTTACGATAAAACCGATGTCAATTTTTGATATAAAGATACAGGTGAAACACATTGAATTAAAATGTGATCAAGCATATTCTATTCCATGATTACATACAAATACATTTCTAACAAATATGTAAAACCAAACCAGTATAATATGATTTTCATGAGCATATCAATCATGCACAGCATAAAACTTTTTAATGAAAACAATGAAACACACAGAAAATTATTTTAAAAGTACAATTATCTTATAATTATATAAACCACACACATGAACACTGAATAAAAAACAAAATTTATGTCAATTTGTGACACAAAATAGGAATCTAAAATAAGCATTGAATTATAATATTATACAGCGTTATACTTACAAATAAATTTTAAGGTAACGCATGCGGTGATCCCAAACCAGTAAATCTTTGAAATGATCTTTGTTCGATCGTATAAAAAATTGCTTTTTAATTAAAAAAAAATTATGAAAACACTTATTATACATCTCAATATCTAACACCACGTATATTATCAAATAATTAACTTAAGAGCTAACTTGAATATAAAGAAATTCACATTATTTACACAAATTTTACTCACCGTTGCTGACGTGCAAATGAAACAAAAGGCGGAAATATGCCTTCGCGGTATTTAGAACTAATGGGAGTGGGAAGAATGAATTCAATAGACGTCAATCGGAAGTATTGAGAATGGCATTGTTGTTGTTACTTATGACACTTGCACAAATCAAGCTCGCTATGCGTTGGCAATGCGAATTTAAGTCAATAGGGAGCGTCTTTCGTTTTTATCAGAGCACCATGAAGGTGAAAGTACGTCTTTGCTCTTTTTTAAATCCTTCGATACATGTCACCACCAAAGAATCCACTCCCTATATTTTGACATTGATCTGAAGGGGGAGGAAATTTTCTTCAGACCATTGCACCCATGGTAACTGCTCAACGACCGACCACAGGACTTTCGATTCCTCAGATTTAACGAGCACGTATATTGCTTGTACTCGGTGGGTGTTTGGCGGCACTGGGAATCGAACCCCGTCCTGTGGTAGAAAAGTTTACTGCCTTTATCTGCCAGATATGTTTATAGCTAAAAGCAGCGAACCGTTAGCCGTGTTATTTACAGCTTAAATATGTTCTTAATACATGTACAGATAACCATAACAATATTTTTAATCGTATAAATTTTTCTATAACTGGTAGATATAAAAAATTAAAGAAGTTTAGTACTATGGAGAGTACAAATTCTAAATTTAAATAGTACAAATGTTTATACCACACCCATCACAAAATTTCCAGCAAAACCATTCAGTACTATAATGGCAAATGTGTTTACGTGTTCCATGTTTCCACTGTATGTGTCAATTAAACATTAAGACAATGGACATATATATACACACACACACATATATATATATACATATATATATATAAATATATATATATATATATATATATATATATATATATATATATATATATATATATATATATATATATATATATATATATATATATATATATATTTCTATATTTAATTTAAACTTTTTTTTAGTTTAAGAAATCTGATCTAATTTATGTTTCAAATAAATATGCTATATATGTTAATAAAATAAAATAAAATTTTTAAAAGAAATAATGGCAAAATAAAAGTCAATAAAAATTGTTAAATACATAACAAGAATATCAGGCTTAAAAAAATGTGATATCATTGAAAAAGAACGATAATCACTAAATAAATGTGCCACGATTATTGATTTTCGCAATTCATTTATTTTATTAGCAAAAGCGAAACAAATGTACATGATTATTTTATTTCGCAATATTTATTATGTCTTCTCTAATTCAATAAGATCTTCCAATTCCCACGTATCTCTCTTCAATTTTCCAGTTAAACCAATTGTCATTTTCCTTATCCCACCCAGCCTCCCTACCATAAGAAACAATTGTCTGAATTCTACCTTTAATACTCCAAACCATTATATCGTATTTGACAAACAAAACTTTTATTTGCATTACTGAATTTCTTGTTTAAAAATGAACTCTCATTAAAGTGAGTAAAATCTTATGGAGTAAAAATCATAATAAAACTAATTGAAATAACAAATCCGAAAATTTATCATCAATCCTACTGTAAAATATACAATATCATAATTTTTCATAAAACACTCTTTGTTATAAAAAAATTAATTCTTGATATACCAAATTATAATATTTTATATAAAAGGACAAAAAATTTATAAAATTAAAATATATAGTTGTTATTAATAACGATTCAGACATGATAGAATAATTTTAAAGCCAGATTACATCTGATAAAATTAAGAAATAGCAATGTCAGCTGCAATATTTTTGTAAGGAAAAAGAAACTAAATTTAAACTCCAAAATATTTAATGGAAGTTATTAATGAATACAATAATACTATTCAGGAATTTCAATTTTAAATCATTTTTACGGGATTTCAGACGGTATTGCGCATAGCTGGCAGCCGAATGGTTAGCGCTCTTGCCTTCGGTTCAACAGTTCGTGGATTCAAATCCCACCTTGGACATGGATTTTTGCAGTGATTCGGAATTCACTTTAAACCGTAAGTCCCGGTCTAATTAGCCTTCGTGTGCAAAAAATGACCGTTGAGCACCAATCAAGACGGTATTGCATTCATGGAGCTCCAGAGCAAAAGTCAAATTTCCAGTAGGATAAATTTACCAGAAAAGCTAATGAAATACGATTAATAAATATGTATAGAAAATTAAATTTCTAGCTATATGGGAAAATTATTCCTGGTTAATTTCAAAAGAAAGAGGAAAGTTAAAAATAGAAAGCAAAAATTATAATAAAATTTGTTAAGTAATTAGAAAGTGAATATACGACCTGATATTTCTGTTGTTATCTACTCGTCTGATTTGATTTTTCAGTGTTGCTTTCTTTGCGTGTTGAGTATTAATCTTAATATTGTTCTTGGTCTATTGCGATTTTCGCAGTATATATTCTGTTGTTTCTAAGAAAAAGTAACTAGAAATATGTTAGTAACACACAGGTCACGCATGTCCGATTCATTTTTGAAGCACGATAATGACTTAGAAAACATCTGGAGAGTTTTGTTCTCGATAGTTTGTAGCTACTTAAGATGAATGTTAGGTGCACCTCCGAAAATTGGCAAGTGTAGTTTAAATACTGGACACTGTGTTGACCTATTGGGTATTAATGCTGCATGCGCTGTTCTAAATTAGTTTAGTGAAATGGGAGTTAAAAGTTAGTGTTTTATCTAGAGTTAATCCTGAATATTTTACCTTGATAGATAATGGAATTTTTCACTTATTATTTTAATATTATTGATTGGTATTTTACTCCCTCTAGAAAAAACTTTAGCTTGTGTTTTGAATATAATTTATTCTATTTTCTAGGCATTAAACCTAATGGTAAGTTTAATTAAATGTTCATTACAGGCATTAACAATTATTTCTTTTTTTCTAACTGATATAGCAGTATAGTCTGTTAAAACTGATTAAACAGTATTCGAGTGTTTGAGATATTACTTATAATAAGAATAGCATGGATTCCAGTTTACTAATTTTTGATACTCCGCTAAAAATGTCCCTAATACTTTTCAGAAATTATCTTTATACCTATAACTTTAAATTTTCTATTATTTAAATAAGTTTGAAATAATTTATTTAAACTATCTGGGAATTTCAGAAAAATTTATTTTTAAATTAAACAATATATGGAAACTTTACCGAATTTATTCGTGATATCTGAAAGTACTGCTTCTGTATATACTCATAGACAAAAAAATCAGCGCACCCAGAAGGAATCGTGAAAATAGGACGAAATTTTATACACATAATGTTTACTTTGACATAAATAAATGATGAGAAAATTAAAGTAAAAGTACTTTTAGAATTAGTACTCAGTAAAGAAAATTAAAGTGAATTAAAGTTTCAGACAAAAAGGCAAAAGAACGGAGGAGTTAATACTCCATTCGACCCCCTCTAGCGCGAATGCACGATGCGATACGATCGGACATTGAGTCATACAACTTCTGTATGATGTCTTGAGACATTTCGTTCCATAATTACTGTAACCTTGCTTCTAGTTCATTCGAACTTGTGGGATGCCCAACTCGCCGTCCCAAATATGCTCGATTGGAGACAAATCTGGGGATCGGGCATACCAAAGAAGGGTAGGAACATAGCGGAGACAGTGTTGTGACACACTTGACGTATGAGGCTGAGCATTGTCTTGTTGAACAAGAACTCCTGGGTGCCATTGCATGAGAGGCAACACGTGTGGTTGCAGGATTTGATGAACATACCGATGGGCTGTCATGGTGCCACGGAACACTACTAGGAGTGACCGTGTATTGTAGGCAACGGTACCCCATACCATCACGTCAGCTTTGGGAGCGATGAGTCACTGTACAGCAAAGGCAGGATTGATGCGTTCACCACGGTTTCTCCACACGCAAACGCGATTGTCCTCACTGCCGAGATTGAATCTGGATTCGTCGCTAAAGAAGACCTGGTTCCATTCCGCTGCAGACCGGTTTCCTCGTGTGAGACAAAACTCCTGACGGAGGTGTCGATGGGTATGTGTCAAGGGCAGTACACGTAATGGGCGCCATGATACCAACTGTCCTTCAGCCAGGCGCCTTCATATGGTTCGAGAAGACAGAAAGGCCCCAACAAAAGGTGCTACCTGCGTCTGGATGACGGCCGATGAAGCAATTGGCTGTATGCATGCATTTCTTACGATGTGGCGGTCTTCTCAAAGACTGCTCTTCTTGCTTGGTCTTCTAGTGCAGGACATCTCTCGGGTTTACTGGTCCCAACATCTCTTAGTATTTTAATGTTTAGTCCACAAATTACTTTTATTTTCGAGCAAAAAAAATAACCAAATATAAGAACAATAACAAATCCAGTAATGAGCAAATGTGAAATTTTATTCAGAGTAACTTCCTTCAGAAAAAGAAAGATCATATCAATATAGAGCTCTAAAATTAATCAAGAGACCGAGAATGTCTAAAATTTATTATTTTCTTAAGTAGTCTAAATAAGAAAATTAAAGTTTAAAATGTGTTTCATAATTTTAAAGCAAATAAAATTCAAATTTTATAATAACCTTCTTATTAATATTATATTTTAAACTTTATTCTCTTTCTCCCATTTTTAACCTTTTTTAAAGGAAATAAATCAAAAAAGAGCAAAGCATATTCTTGACAGAATATTGAGAGTTATGCCGTCATTTAAGTATGTAAGGTTGCAGGTCAGAAAAACAAAATTTCTAAGCCCGTTGCAAATGACCACACATATTTCTCAATAACAAATTTGTTATTCATATACTTTAAAAACATTTCGCATTGATTAAAAAAATATTTCAGCGGAAAAGTTTATTAAATATCACTTCACTGCAAATCCATTTGAAATGGCAACCAATTATTTCGTGCACCGGCAATCCGTTATGGAATTTATGCTTCGGGCTTGTAGTAAAATTTATATCTTTCGGTCAGTTTATATATCGGATTTCAAAGTGTATAGTCATAGATATTGACATCAGGAAATTGGAATCTTGACGATAAATTCCGTAATTTGTCTAATTTGCTAAACTATTTTCAATGTACACCTGTAATAAATACGATACATAATATTCTTTTTTTACGGTTACGTACTTATGGAGACATTTGTTTTTTAATAGCAAAGTTAATTGAAAATAATTATAACAATTTCAAGTCAATAATAAAAAAAATGCTTACCAGTTTTTTTAAAAATTTGGTATATACATTTTATAGGTTGTTTTAAATGGACTGATGATACTGGTGATACTGGAATCGTGTGTGATATAAGTGCGATCAAAAGTTCGGAAAACTCGTTAAGTTGTGTTCCCAATGAGGGAAAAGTGCTAAACAAGTAAATCTTAATAGTGAATTTGGACTCCAGCGTCGCTATGGAGTCCAATACCGATTACTCAAGTGCAATGGATACGGATGCAGAAATGGAGATGATCAACCAGGAGATTCAAGGAATGATGACGAACAAACCAGCATTCGCATGGGACTTGGAGCCTGAATATATTATTGAAAACTTCGAAATTCCATTTGCCAGTGTCCTAGATGATGCAGCGATATTGGGGTGTCCAATTCCAGATGAAATTACCGCGCAGCTCAACGAGGAGATAGAGGAAGCCATAATAAGTCCGGATCTAGTTAAAATATTCTCGAACTTAATGCAAAGACTCCAGAAACTGAACACTAATGCAAGAAAATATGCAATTAAGGGAAAGCCCCTTCCTAAGGACTTAGAAACCAACATAGGACAAACGTGCGCCGAACTGGTGTACTACACAGGTGAGTGCCTATCTTTCTTACTTAATTGTGACTCATTGCCAAAAAGTATTAATTATTATAAAAGTAAAAATGTATCTAAAAAATCTGTGAAATCAAAAAATAAAAGTAATAATACTAAATGTGTTGATGTTAGTAAAAATAACGTTAATAATGTTAAGAAATGTGATTTTAAATATTGATGTAAATAATTCTGATAAAAGTATTAATGCTAGTAATGTATCTGTATGTAATGATAGTAGGGCAAATAGTAATCATATTGATAACAGTATATGTATGCATGATAATATGACTAGTAAAAACATGTCTATTGATAATGGTGTAAGCAATAATGATAATATTAAAGTACAAGCTAACAAAAATACTAAAAATATTGCTGATAATTCTGTAGAAATAACTAATGTTAACAATGATTTAATTAACATGCCTTCTACCAGCAATGGTATATATAACCTAGGTAACAATAAAAACGCTAGCATAACTGTCTCAAATACAAACATATTTAAAGTACCAGAAATTCCCCCCATTTCAAATAATACTAAAACTTCAGGAAAAGACAAACCTGACAAATTGATGGATAGCTCCACCGGAGCAAGACCAAAACGGCTAGTCCGATCAACACAAAATAAAACTGAGAAGGAGAGGGAATTTATACCCTATGCTAACCGCAGAAAAAGGAAATTTAAAAGAAGTAGAAACACATATGAAACTGAAACTTCAAATCGATATGACTCTTTAGATTCAGAAACTGACGTAGATAATATTTTACATAGTAATAGTGAGGTTAATAATCAAAACAATAATGTAAATAATCTTGACAAAGAAGCAAAAAAGCCACCTGCAGTTTGTATTAAAACGGAGAAAAAATTCGGTGAATTCATGAAATATATCAATGAAAAATTAAACTTTAATGTAACTGGTAGACCAGCAGGTCAATATCTAAAATTACAAATCAGTGCCCCTAGCGAGCACAGAATATTAACTAAATTTCTAGAAGATGAAAAAGTTTCATACTGGATTATAAATCCAGTCTCATCCAAACCATACAAAATTGTAATCAGAGGACTCCCGATTGATACAGAAAAAACAGAAATTGAGAACGAATTTAAAACCTATGGATTTAATGTACTTAAAATTGCACAACTAACCAAAAGAGAAGACAGGAATAGGCCAATGCCATTGTACCAAGTACAGATTGATAAGACCGAAACTACGAAAAAATACATGAGATAAAACAATTGCTATAATTTGACATAACGATAGAAAAATACATAAATACCAATAATGTAACAAAATGTCATAACTGCCAGATGTTTGGGCACGGAAGTGCCAATTGTAGAACGCCTGCAAGATGTTTTAAGTGTGGTGATAACCACCACACATCTCAATGTGATAAAAGTAAATTAAAAGAAAAAAATTGAAAACCCAAAATGCTGCAATTGTGGTGGTCCCCACCCAGCTAGTTATAGAGGATGTCCTAAGACTCCTAAAATTAAAAAATCAAAACAAATTGAAACACTACCATCTAGAAATAAACAAATTTATACAGGATATGCCTCAGGACAAAATACACAAGAATTCAACAACAAACAATCGTATGCAGCTGTAGTAAAAAATGATGGGAACTTCCCAAGTCTACCAAGAATTCAAACCAATGAAAATAATATTAATTATAAGGAACTAAACAACTCAAACATAACCAATATTGCAAATGATATAATAAAAATTGTTAAGTACCTCAGTGAAGACAATGATTTAATAAATTTGATCAAATTTATGGCCAAAAATATTGATAAGCTAAAAGAAGCTGACAATCCAACAAATAAATTTTTTATACTAATTGACCTATTTAGCCAACACACTCAAAAAATAACTCAAACCAAAGTAGCCTAATAATTAAGCAAACAATATAAATGAATAAATATTACTAATACTAATAAATAATAGAAAATTAATGAATATATATATATATATATATATATATATATATATATATATATATATATATATATATATATATATATATATATATATACACACATACACATTTGTGTGTACATAAATAATACAAAACCAACCAAAGGATATTAATAAATAAAAGAATAAGTAAATATATGAACTAAACTGTTTATCTATACCTATATATATATATATACAAACAAATCAAAACAAATTATAGGAGATCTATATTGCTTCTGATATAACAAATTTTGTAAATAACTTAAAATAAATGAACTTATGGCTAATCATTTTGAAAAATTAAAGGAAACTGACTATCCAATATAAATGTAAGCTTATGAACTAACTAAAAATGTTTCATTATTTCACTTACTGTTTAGTTTCTATTCTATTCAATTTATTTTTTAACTTATATATATATATTGAATCCTAAAATATTACCAATACATATAAAATCCTAATATATATAAACACATGAACCAAATAGTTTATAAATAATTATATATATATACAAATAAATTATAGGAGATATATATTGCATAAGACATATCAAAAATTGTATATAACTCAGTGAGACAATCGACCTAACAAATCTAAATGAACCTATGGCTAATAGTCCTGGAAAATCAAAAGAAACTTATTATCCAACATAAAATGTAAACACACGAACATACTAATGATTTCACTATTTCATCATTAATTAAATTCTATTCAATTATTATTTAACTTATACTTATATAGAATCCTAAAATATTGCCAATATATATAAAATCCTAATATATATAAACACATGAACTAAAGAGTGTATATATATTTATATATATATATGCCAACAAATCAAAACAAACTATAGGAGATATATATTGCATATGATATAACAAAAATTGTAAATAACTCAGTGAGACAATAAACAAACAAGACTAAGTGAACTCATGGATTATAAATTTTGAAAATTTAACTGATTATCCAATATAAAACGTAAACATGTGAACAAATTAATTATTTTATTACTTCCTTTATTATCTAATTACTATTTAATTTATTACTTATCTTATATTTATATAGAATCCTAAAATATTAATTAACATATGAATAATAAGAATCTAATCACAAAAAAATTTTTGGCAATGGGTCACTTTTAAGATAGGCACAAGCTCTTAATGATGCAACGTTGTATAAGCATATGAATAATATGTAACCAATTTATGTAAAAACCAGTACGTTGTAACAAAGAAAGATCATAATGAATGTTATAAAAAATTTGTAAATGTAAAAATATTGTAAACCAAGAAACCATGTAAACAAAAATATTATATACCCAGAATCTATATGTTAAAATCAGCACCCGCCTGCGAGCGGATATGTGCACCTGTAATATTGTAACCCTTTTTTGATTTTTAAATAAATACGGACCGCCATGGTGGGATACCTGTTCTCGCCCAAAGCACGAATACCAGCAGAGTAGGGATTCCCCTGCTCCCTAGTAAAATTGAGTGAAAAATATATAAACTCAAAAATCAATAAATATAGAAAAACTAACTAAATAAGAACTTCCATAATAGTAGTCCCCCCCCCAGTGTTATATTAAGAGGTACGTGCTTCGGCACAGGTACTCTCTGGTACAGCAAAAACCAGGTCCAATTGGGATCGTTGTGAGATCCAAGAATCCTAACCATGCAATTTTTAAACTACAAAATAAAATTTCTGACATAGAAGTTTGGAGGGAAAATTGGAAAATTGCTATTAATGCTTCAAAATCTAAACTTATAGTAATAAGCAGAAAGGCTGGAAAACATAAATTTTATAATGTACTCTATATTTTTGGTCAACCTATTGAAAATGTTACTAAAGCAAAATATCTTGGACTTCTAATCAATAATAGACTCACCTGGACTGCACATATTAAATCAAAAATTGCTGCTGCTTGGCATGCATATTTCAAACTCAGATCTCTAATTGGACCTCAATCAAATTTAAATTTAAAATTAAAAAGACTTCTTTGTATTCCAACAATTAGACCTATCATCACATATGCTTCCCCCGCCTGATGCTCCTTTTCCAAACAAGATTTACAACTCATAAATACTTTCCAAAACAAAATTCTCGCAGAATTGTAAATGCTCCTTATTTTATAAGGAACAAAAACATTCAAAAAGATCTCAATCTTGAAGATTTATCCCATTTTATACAAAAACTTAACATCAACTTCTACAAGCAAGCATCCAAGTGCCTAGCTGGAAACTTTAACAAACTTTTCGATTCTCATATCCTCCCTGAGGGTGCTGAAGTCAGACCTATTGCGGCCTTTTTCTCCTCTGACGCAATACTTTCTAAGGCTTTTGCATAAATTTTTACTTTCATATTTTTCTTTCATTTAATTTCTTTCACTCATCTTTAACAATTTAGATGAATGAGAAGATGCCTTCGGGCGGGAGCTCAGCTACACACACTCAACAGCAACAGCAAAGAGACCGATTACACGCAGTCAGGCTAGCGCTCTCCGTGAGTAAAGACCTGTTTTTTCTCCTCATGGAGCTACTACAGATGAAGAAGTAAAGTGCCTGCTACACAAGCCGACATTTCGTAAAACATATTAAATCCAATATCCAAGAGACCGATTCTTAGTAGGTGATGTGTGTTCATCTTTATCTTACTCAAGCTTCTCAAAGATCATCACGGACAGTGACTTTTGTAAGTAGAATTCCCCGGATACCTTACGGTGCCAACACAAGGGGCAAATTTTCTTGTGATTTGACTAGAACTTCACCTCCAAACCCTCCCCCTCAGGCTACGGACTTAAGTTCACATGACTCTGGAATCGGGGTGAGGGCCATCAGCAATAAAATTAAACTAACTTCCGAAAATAGTAGTAGATTAGTCAGTAGATTAGTAATGAGGAACTTACGGACAGTGAAATAGAACTACTGCGAATACACAGCATCGAGCAGACGAAATTAACTGAGCTCCTTGCGAGTTACCAAAGGGAGAAAACCTCGAAAAATAGGGACACTCCAAAAACTAATGTAAATGTTTATCCGCCATTCTCGGTTACAACTAATAATCGATTTGAAGTCCTAAGCGACTGCGAAATTGTGTTCGTTATGTGTGGAAATTGTATCATATGACGTCGAAATTGTATCAGAAAATGAAGACTACCCGGAACTTACCCAAACTGTTAAAACCTTAAAACCTAAGTTTACATAATGAATTAAATCTTAATATTTATTTATTTTACTACATTACATATATTCAGACTTGTATGCTTGATTCTTGAGATCCGCTTGTAAGTCTTCGTCGATAATAGGACAAATAGCACAATGACAGATGTACAACCACAGAAGAATAACGAAGAAAACACCCATGGCCACGGTGGGAATCGAACCCACAATCCTACGCTCTCAAGCGATTAGCGGTGATGCTTTAGACCACTCAGCCACGTAGCGCCCATTAAATCTTAAGAATCAAACAAATATAATTCTCAAGTTGTGTGGTATTACATTCTTTTTAAAATGTCAAAGGTCAATTTCATATAACTAGAAGTTGATCTGACATCAACAACCATATTATAGAAATTACGATTTTGGATGTTGTTGAAGGAAGACGTGTTCTTTTAACTGTGCTCGATCCGTAAACTAGGGTTGCAAGTAGGGGAAATTGTCGATTCTGCCGGCGGCATTGTGAATGCCCACCGAGGAAAAAGTGTGTTCCCTCTCCCCTGTATGGGAAAGTGTATCAACAGAAGCTTTGGCTTCGGACTGGAGCAGCGGCTTCTCTGAAAAAGGCCATTCTCAGGGCCACCAAGTGTTTATCGATTTGCCATCATCAAGTACTTGTGATTCTGTATGTCTACAAAGTGCGATATTAGTGCTTGTGCTACTACTACTAGTGTTATTCCTTCAAATATCTCTGATCCCAGTGTGCATAATAATACCTCCCAAAGTGTATTGGATAATAGTACATTCTCCAAAAATTTTATTCTTGGTGCAGCATGTACAATTTTGGACGTTCCGTTATAAAATGTTAGCAACCATTTTTTTTTATATATATATATTTAAATGTAAAACTACCAGTTTACATAATAAATAAAATCTTGAAAATTAAACAAACAATCTGAGATTATCAATTGTGCTTGCATGATCAGTTGAGAAGGTTCAGCTTCACTCATAAAGAAGTTGAACTAACTTCAGCAATAATAGAAATTACGGATTTGGACGTGGTTGAAGGAAGAAGTCTTCTAAAGTCACCGCAAACCAGTGTTGCAACTAGGGGAAATTGTCGATTCTGACGGCGCCGTGGCAACACCCCCTAGATACAAGGCCTGTGCGCTGATTTTGTGACGTCACAGTAGTGCGGGAGTTGAAAAACGAAACTAGCTTACGACAACCGATACATTCAGTGATAGTAAAGCGAATTTTGTGAAATATATTTAATTTTTAACTCTGAGAATCTTTATTCAAGATTCTTCAAATATAGTCATTTTTGTTTACATATTCTAAATTTTGTTTCATGTATTAGATTTTCATTAAAAGAAATATGTTATTTATAGATAAATGTATATATGCAACTTAAGTTTCCTAACAAACTTTTCATATCAATACCACTATTATTAGCTATCTATTATACTATATCATTTAATTGTAATATGTGCAACCCACTAGAGTAAAAAATGTACCATTTTAATGATTTATGATAACTTTTAAACATTCAGAAATTCATGGAAGTATTTTAGTTCTTGTTTTATAGAATGAGGAATGTGATAGATAAAATGGTTTCAATAATTTTTATTATGCATGTATAATCAACTTTTCAATATAATATTCCCCAAGAACAAATTATAATTTTGGTTTTTATAAATAATATGTTATGTTTTAAATAATACTTGCACTAGAGCGTTATAATACAAAATAATCGAATTAAATTTATTTGATAAGTTGTGAAAAACCATGAAATGGAAAAATAAAAACAACACAGGTGAACAAAATATTTTTATTAATCAATATATACACACCAAAAAATAAAAAAGCAATTTATTAAATTTTTTTTCAAACTTTATTAAAGCTGGGGACAAAAATTTATTTATTAGCATGCTGATAATTGACAAACACAAAGTATCAATATTCTCTTTTAAAAAGTAATAAAACATCTTTCAGTTTTGGTATATAAAATAAAATGAACATCATAAAAATTGTAATACTAATTACACATGGAAAAAATATACATTTTAAAACTAAATAATAAATTACTATATATTTTTATTTTGTAGGGTAATTTATGTAAAAAATAATCAAATATATTAATTGAAAGCTTTAATTCACATGAGAAAAATCTTCATTGATATTTAAAGCAATTTATTCAATAATATTGGTGTAAAGTAATTCTTATATTAATTATAAGGTTATTTGAATTCAAGGTTTGGTTGAAGAAAAATAAAATTGCCAAAACTAATCAAAAAATGAATCAAAACTTATGGGTGATAATGCCAGATTTTTTAAACAATTTTATCAAATTTTAAAATTAGCATACCAGCATATAGTTGTGTCATACTTTTTATAAATATATAATATGAACATTTAACCACAAACATTGCCTTGCTAGGATTTTAACCCCAACGCAGAAGGCCAACATACATACATTCACACAATCATTAATCTGCATATAATTTAAGCATGATAAAGTAATACAAATGTAAATTTTCTTAAAAAATAATCATCCTCACATCTTTTGTTCAAGAAAAATGAAATCTTTAAAACTCAATGGAAAATGAATAAGAAAAACCACTTAAATATACAGGTGACATAGCCAATGAGAATTTATTTAAATAAGTGTAACTTTAATAAATTTTAAATAGAAGCAAGCACTTTATACACAAGTATTGCCTTGCTAGGATTTTAACCCCAACGCAGAGGGCCAACATGCATACACACACACAATCATCTTGCAATCAATTTGAACATGACAAAAATATAAATGCAATTTAAAAAAAAAAAAACATTTTCATACACATTTTGATAAATTTTAAAAATTTCATTTTTCTCCATCACACAATGAATAAAAAAAATGAAACTTGCAAGCCAGTTTTATTTTTTGATACGTGTAAGTTTATTAAATATTAAAGACAAGCAATCACCTTATAAACACAAGCATTGCCTTGCCAGGATTTTAACCCCAACGCAGAGGGCCAACATACAAACCAGGAAAAATGTCATACACACAATCATTATTTAAGAATTAATTTCAACAGGAAAAAGGAATGTGAAAGAAAATTTTCTTCACGAAGTATAAAACAGATGGAATGCTAATTAATTTTAACAATATTCTATTATAAAATTTATTACTATACCAATTGAATAATTTTGATTCATATTTTGATTTTACAGGAAAAAAGGCCAAAACAGTATTAAAAATAATTTTTAACATTAGATAAAATGATTGCTTATTTATTTAAATAGTTTTCTAAATTACCATACAAAATAGCGAACAGTTAACTGGTGAATAAAAAATATATACAAATATACAATAAAACTTCATTTAATTTTAACACTTTTTATTTGCATTTTACTTTTTATCTAAAAATAGTTGGAACATGATTTTGTTGCAATTTTTAAAACATTATTATAAAAAATATTACAAAAAAGCATAAACCTGTCATTAGTCATAATAACAATGAAGTTTTACTGCAATTTATGATAATGTACCACAAACATAAAAATTAATAAACAATTTATTTTTTTGTACAAATACATAAAATCTTGATAGCAACACTTCTTGACTAAACTTATAAATTTAAAAAAAAATTAATTAAAAAAACTAACAGCTAAATGTTTAAAAAAGAAACTTAAGATTCATATTTATATAAATTTTAATTAAAAAAATGGAGGAAAGAAGGGTAATTTAAAACTTCACACTTTTTAGGAGATATCCATTAAAAAGAAACTTTACTTTCAAGATTTTAAGTATGTATGAATTCTTGCAAAATAGTTAATAAAATAAAAAAGTTTAATAATTAATTTTTCAGAGTTTTTAATTTACGCATCTGTTTTTTGGATAAATACATGTCATTTTTAATTTTACAATAGTTATTTAATAATGTATTTGCAGTTGACTTTAATACTAATTTTAAAATAGCCTGCAATTCATGACCATTTAAGCAAGAATCCGTACTAAAAAATAAATTGTTGGTCTTTAACAAATCCAATGATAATGTAACAACAATATACCTTTGATTTAAATGTTTTAAAAATTTTTCCTCATGTTCCTGACTAATCAGTTTTTGTACTAGAATATACGAATAAAGCACTGCATTTATCACAAGATCTGTTGGATATAGCAGCCCACCTCGATCACACAACTTGATGAGGTCACAATTTGCTTCCATAACCATTTCTCTATCTAGAACCAAAGTACTTTTGCACGAGTCACATTCAATGTGCTTCAATGCAATAAAAGCACAATAACCAGCTAAATAAGTTATAACTGGTATAGATCCTTTGACCTCCTCAATATCATGTTTGTTTACATTGATGTCATAGAAAGAAGGATCTATTGGTTCCTTATTTTCTTTCCATTCATCAATATCTTTTGAAAAAGAAAGAGAAACATTACCCTTTTTTGAAGAGTTTAAGTGCAATTCTTGTGATACACGTAGTTTGCTTTCAGTTTCGTATATTTGTCGTACAGAAATGTTATACTGAGCACCTGCCATTGCACGATACTGGCCAAACCTAGACTCTAATTTATCAGTCTGGATCTTTCCAGGCAACACATATGACATTTTCAACTCAGTAATACAATACTGTGTGATACCAACTAGAGCTTCTGTTGTTAATAACAAAGCAGAATGAGTTTCTCTAGTTAACATACCACTGTCTGAATTCATTTCCCCCCATCTGTCCAACCAGGACATAAACTTATGCAAAAAGTAATATTTTTCATCATTTTTCGCACAAGTTAAAGGTTCACACATAGCATTACTCTTGCGTTTACCTTTTCCAGGGGATTTAACATTAACTATGTCCCACCAAGTACAAAAAATATTTAAAAAATTAGAAGTTTCTATGGAATGAAAAAGATCATGCTTAGGACCAAATTCTTGTAAGCATTTAGCAACATTAGCATTAAAAAATTTTAATGCTAATTTCACATTCTGGCGTTCAAGATTTGTGGGCCATAAAGCTTTTCTTGTCAATCCATAACCAAATTTCAATAGACTGCTGGATTCTATTTCGTACATTTTACGAATAGATTCAAAATTAGCAGTTTGAAATTGCTCATTTTCTGAGTCAAAGTGGGGATAATACATGTTTTGCCCATTTTTTTGATTGATCCAGTTATTTCTTACACATTTAATCAAATGAACTGAATCGATTGCAAAAAATAGGGGACGTGAATTATCAACAGGATGAGGATAAACACTGCTTAGCTTAGGAGGACAGCAGAAATTCGTCATAGCTTTTCTATTTATGGCATTATTATCAGTAACTACAGCAATAACTCTGTAGCCTGTTTTTTCTAAGCCAATGATAACTGTTTTGAGCAACCTAAACAAATTTTCTGCTGTCATATTATTGGCAGGAACAATATGAACAACTCCTTTGAGTGAAGACAGGATACTCTGTATCATGAAGACATGAGCACTAGAAGCCAATGCTTCATTGTTATAGGACATGCCAACAATATTTCCCCCTTTATAATCAAGGAAGGGTCGAATGTAGATTTCATCAACCATCAGGACAACAGTTCGTTGATCCTCTTCAAGTGATGATATCATTTGTTTAGCATATAACAAGAATTTTGAGTCTTGTAGTTCATATTGTGGTGCCATGCGTGACTTTGCACTAATTTTGCGAATAGTACTTGGGTCTGGCAATATTAAATTACCAGACTGTCTTAAGAACTTGTACGCTTGAGGTGATATATAAAACAACAATGAAGAAAATATTAACATATTTGTAGAATAATGAAATCTTTCTGGCTTGTTGGAAAATAATTTGAGTTGTTCAGCAATAAAATCAATTTGAGTGATTTGATGCTCATCCAACTTTTCCTTTAATGAACACAACAATGATTCAATAAGTTCTACATGACAGTTTACATCATCTGAACAATTTTGTTGTGCTTTCAATTTATTTAATAAATTGAAAATACTGTTTATATTACCAACTGTTATAGGTAATTTTACACCATCACATTTTGGTAATACATGACCTTTATATGATACATATAATTCCAAATTTTCTTTTATTGTAACAGAATATAAAACTTGTGGTACATCATCATCAGAAAACATAAGAAAAATAATCTTATTACTTACTTTACCAAGGTTAATCCACTGCTCTGGCATTTGTTGAATCGATAGGATGTTCATCAGTTCCGACAAATTTCCAAAATTGTGCTCCTCATCATATTTTTGAGCAGAAAGCTTACTTTCTTCATATGCCCGAGCAAGCATTTTTACTTCCAACTTTTTTCTTTTAGCAGCTGGACTTTCTCGCTCAGGCACATTCCTACTGTAGTATGAGGGACAATTTGGAAAAATTGCTGGAACTGCAGTTGGTACTAACCTTGGTCTCAAAAAAGGGCTGACGATGGTTTCGCCAGTTCTGGAATCAAATACACTCTCCTCTCTAATGATATCCGACGCCTTAAAATGAACTTCACAAACCTAAAAATTTAAATAAATATATATATATAAATATATATATTGCAAACATCATCTTCATTTAACATTTCAGTTCTATGTCAGCAGTTAGACTTACCCTCGAGTTATCGGTTATTTTCAAATTCTTTCTTGGAATGGCTTGAGCCCATTTTTCACGGAGCACCGGATCTTGGGGAAACTTAAAAACAGATCTCCTGTTTTCAGGAGTGTAGTTTCCACGGCAATTTGGGACACAGCAAGAATATGGCATCTATATGTAAAAAAATATATATAAATAAATAAAGCTATTAGTTTTTATGTGAATAATATTAAACTTTATTAATGCATTAGAATTAGGAGTTAATTAATTTATACTTCAAGCTTATACATTTTTTATAATATATTTTATATAGAGTAAGAGAATTATATTTATCATCATACACAGTTTCTGAGGTTTATAAACACATGTTAATGAACAATAAAGATAAATCCTCAAGAATATTTTTAAATGTAGGACTTAATACAAATACTTATATTTTTAATAAAATGAAGTTTATATTAAGCTCAATTATTCATTGGATCATAAAGCAAAAATTAAAATCTAAAGATAATCTCAATGATTTAGTTTTAAATTAAATATTTGTATCATTATTTACGGATTATTATTAAACTTAAATATATTAGTTTATCACAAATAATTTAAAATTTACATGATATTCGTAAAGTATAATTATTACATTTATATTAACAGATCGTAAGCCTTCACGACAGGATCTTACAGAATACAAAATCATTACATGTTAAGAAATACAGTTAAATAGTAGGAATTTTTTAAGTGATAACAATGTTCCACATATGATCAGTTAATTAGTACAAATCAACATTCATTTTAAAGTATATTCAAGTAATGATAATGATTAACTTACTTTTATTTATTGGATTAATCCTATTGTCAACACAAAAAGCACAGCACAACACGTTGTTTTTCTAGTAGAGTAATGGCGTTCGCCGGTTTTCTCATTCACCACCGCTCAACTACTACAGTGACGTCATGACCCGTTTTCGTTTCAGCCAGCAGGCCTTGTATCTAGGGGGTGTTGGCCGTGGTGAATGCCCACCGAGGATAAAGTGTA
>JAJQOW010001891.1:0-30201 GCA_037975125.1 Latrodectus hesperus | reverse complement strand
TGTAAATATATGTGGTGGGTGAATCACTTAATAGCCGACGTCACTATTTCAAGTGCCCACTTGAGAAGGATCTCGAGAGGCGCAACAGCTTCCCCAGTGAGCGGGGCAGAAGAGAAATAATTTAAAAGACGTGAAGACGTTCCTTTTTGATAGCAGCAAGACGACTGCTCCTGTCCCCCATAACTTTAAACTTGAACTTTAAATTTCAATCTATTAAGATGATTAATTGTAAATATCTCAAACTTGTATATATTTATATTTGTAAATACATGTTAATTAAATATTAGGCTTTGTATAAGAATTGTTAATTAGTTAATAACGCCTTGGCCACTCCCCGTCCCACAAAACTCAGAAGCGGGATTGAGTGAGATTGAAATGATTAGCTGGATTACAAAAATTTTGTAGTGATTGGAATAATTATCGCATCAGATAGTTAGAAGGATTTTCATTAGAAGAAGACGTTACGTTAAGCATCGGTTTGGAACGAGAGAAAGACGTGGATCCTCATCGAACATCTTTGAGAGGTACGTGAACATTTTTCAAAGTACATGATGATATTAAACGATATAAAAGAAATAAGCGTTGCATTGAGAAATTTTAAAGCAGATAAAATCAAAATTTTGCATAGATTGATTTTTGATCATGATGGAGATAGATTAAATCGTAAAAGAATTAGAAATTTTGATGGTTTTGATTTTGATATCGAAAGTAATGAGTATCGAGGCAAATTAAAAAATATAAACAATGAGTTTTCGCTTTGCGAACTTATTACTGCATCGAACATTTTGAATATTTCTTTTCAAGGATCCAAAGCAGAGCTCGCAGAAAGAATTTTGTCTCTGTTATGTGACCTTGAACTCTTAGCTCAAAACACTAAAGAGGATTCGGAAACTGCTGACTCGGAAAGTGAAGTGGAAGAAGAAATAAGTAGAAATGATTTTTCAATGCAATGCAATATAAGTAAAAAGAAAAGTGCATCTGACTATTTTAAGAAGAATGAAAATGTTTGTGAAAATGATTTTTATGCACATACTGTTATTCCAAGTGTTAATATTAATTATGAAGATATCGAAAGCACTATTACTAAATTTAATGCAGAATCACATGAAAATGTAATTAATTGGATTGATCATTTTGAGGATATGTCGAAATTATTTAATTTATCAGACTTACAAAAATTTGTTATGGCTAAAAGATCGTTAGGAGGAAATGCTCTATTATTCGTTCGAACAGAACCACAAATAAATTCTTGGAAAAAATTGAGACGAGCCTTGATCGATGAGTTTTCGTTTGAAATAAACTCAGCTAACTTACACGATCTTTTGCGTAAAAGGAAAATGCATGATTATGAATCTGTTCAGGAGTATTTTTTAAAAATGAAGGAGTTGTGCAATTGCGGTAAAATTGAAGAATCTGCCTTAATGCATTATGTTATTAATGGAATAAATGATAAACAAGAATACAAAATTGTTTTGTATGGATGTAAGAATTTAAGTGAATTTAAAGAAAAACTCAAAGTTTATGAAGTAATAAAAAGTGATTCTGTTAAAAGTAAAAATGCTTTCGATGAAACGAAAACAAAATATAATTCTCATTTTAAATATGATAATTTCAATAAAACGAAAACAAAATATAATTCTCATGATAAATATAATAATTTTGATAAAACGAAATCAAAATATGAATATAGTAATAGAGTTAATTCTAAGAATGAAAATGTAAATAAAATAAGGTACAATGATGGTTTTGGAAAAATGAAATACAGTGATTTTGATGATCGTAAAGATAAAATTTGTTTTAATTGTGGTGAAAAAAATCATATTTCTAAATTTTGTAAACATAAAGAGAAGGGTATTAAATGTTTTCGATGTAATAATTTTGGACATAAAGCTTCATTGTGTCCAGAAACTAATTCTAAACCTGAAGTAGCAACAATGAATGTTAATGTTAAAACAATACTGATTGATGTAATTATTAATAATTTGAATGTTAAAGCATTAATAGATACTGGAAGCCAAGTAACTTTGATTCGTAAATCTGTCTTTGATAAATTAAATTTTGTAGAGTTATTTCCGTTAAATTCTTCTCTAAGTGGTTTTGGTAAATGTGTTGTAAAGCCGTTGGGCTATTTTAAGGGAAATATTAAAATAGATGATTTTAAGTGTGAAGAAGATATTTATGTGGTTGAAAATAATGTTATGTCATATGATGCCATCATAGGAATGAATGTACTAATGCAGGGTGAAACCTTAATTAATGAAAACGGAATTAAGATTAAAAATAAATATCAATGTGTAAAAGACATTAATACTTTATCAATTCTACCTGTTGATTTAACTTTTAATGAAGTTGAACTGAACATTGAACCTAGTATTCCAAAAAAATTTAAATATAAGTTGCAACAATTAGTTTCGAGTTATGTACCACATAAAACAAAATCAACTAATGTTCAATTAGATATTTTGTTAAAAAGTAATGAGCCTATATCTAATCAACCCCGTAGATTACCATTTTCAGAAAAAAGATAGTTGAAACCCAAATAGATGAATGGTTAGAACAAGGTATAATAGAACCCAGTTCTTCAGAATATTGTAGCCCAGTAGTAATCGTAAAGAAAAAAGACGGAACACCTCGTTTGTGCATAGATTATCGGAGATTAAATAAAGTAATTGTAAAAGATAGATTTCCCCTCCCATTGATTGAAGATATATTAGATAGATTGCAGGAATCGTGTGTGTTTAGTACAATTGATCTCAAGAATGGATTTTTCCATGTAGATGTAAAGAAGGATAGTAGAAAATACACTTCATTTGTAACTCATGAAGGACAGTACCAATTTCTTAAGGTTCCTTTTGGACTGTGTAATTCCCCAGCCGTGTTTCAAAGATTTATTAATACTATTTTCCGACCACTGATTAATGATGGTATTGTTTTACCTTATATGGACGATATAATTATTTTGTCTTCCTCAACTGAAGAAGGAGTCGAACGGCTTGAAAAAGTCTTAAATCTTGCGAGCGAATATGGATTAGAAATAAATTTTAGAAAATCCCATTTTTTGAAGAAGCGCATTGAATTTTTAGGCCATATCATCGAAGAAGGGAAAATATTTCCATCTACTTTGAAAACTAAAGCTGTGCTTCATTTCCCTGAGCCACTTAATTTGAAACAGGTCCATAGTTTTTTAGGATTGACTGGATATTTCAGGAAATTTATCCCAAAATATTCCATTATTGCTAGGCCATTGAGTGATCTTTTGAAGAAAGATAGGAAATTTAAATTTGGTGAAGAGGAAAGAAACTCTTTTAATCAATTAAAGTTAATTTTAGCTCAAAAACCTGTGTTAAGTATATACAACCCAAGTTACGAAACTGAACTGCATTGTGACGCCAGCATAGAAGGATATGGAGCTATTTTATTACAGAAATCCCCAAATGATAAAAATTTTCATCCCATCTATTTTATGAGTAAAAAGACAACAGATGCCGAAAAGAAGTATTCCAGTTACGAGCTTGAAGCTCTTGCAATTATTGAAGCGTTAAAAAGATTCCGCGTTTACTTATTAGGAATTCCATTTAAAATTGTCACTGACTGTTCCGCATTCGAAAAGACTATGCAAAAAAGAGATTTGTCAACTCGTGTTGCTCGTTGGGCTTTATTGCTCCAAGAATTTAATTATAGAATTGAGCATCGCTCCGGTACAAGAATGAATCATGTTGACGCACTAAGCAGATCCCCTGTAAGCATATTTTGCATCTCAAGCGATAATATCATACCGAAATTAAAATCAGCCCAAGATAATGATGATGAAATAAAAACGATAAAAGAATTATTAAAAATCTCTAGTTATGAAGATTATTTTGAGAGAAACGGAGTTCTTTATAAATTTGTTGATGGTAAGGAGTTAGTGGTTGTGCCAAGAAGTATGCAGATGGAAATTATTAGAAGTGCGCATGAAAAGGGACATACCGGAATCAAATATACAGAGAAAAGCATAGAGGACCATTATTTCATTCCCAAACTTAAACAGAAAGTAGAAAATATCATATCTAATTGCGTTCACTGTATTCTTGTAAATCACAAAAGAGGAAAGAAAGAAGGCTTATTACACCCATTGCATAAAAATGACGTACCACTATACACATACCATATTGATCATTTAGGACCTTTAGAAAGCACACATAAAAATTATAAGTATATTTTAACAATTATTGACGCTTTTACTAAGTTCGTTTGGATTTTTCCTACGAAGACCACAACATCTGCTGAAGTTATTTCGAAATTAGAAACTCTAAAATCAGTCTTTGGAAATCCCTACCAAATTATTTCTGATAGGGGTATAGCTTTTAGCTCTGGTGAATTCAGAGATTATTGCTCTAAAGAGAATATTAAACACCATTTAATAACCACTGGTTTGCCAAGAGCTAACGGACAAGTTGAGAGGATCAACCAAACAATCATATCAGTTCTTTCAAAGCTATCTTTAGAGAATCCAGCTCAGTGGTATAAACTTACGAACGAACTGCAGCAGACGATTAATTCAACATATCAACGAAGCATAGATACCACACCTTTTGAGTTGCTTTTTGGTACGAAGATGAACGTTGGAGGTATTAGTAAGCTCCAAGAAATGATTGAAAAGGAATTTCAAGCTAATTTTGAAGCTCAAAGAGATAAACTCAGAAAACATGCTAAACAACAAATTTTCAAGATCCAAGAAGAAAACAGGAAAACGTATAATTTAAGAAGAAAAGAACATCAATCTTATGGAGTTAACGATTTGGTCGCTATTAAAAGAACTCAGTTTGGACCCCGCTTAAAACTGAAACCAAAATATTTAGGACCGTACAGAGTTACTAAAGTTAAAGGAGACAACACCTATGATGTAATCAAAGAAGGATGTCATGAAGGACCTAACGATACCACGACTTGTGCTGAATTCCTAAAACCCTGGTATAGTATGCCAAAAGACGAGGATGTTATGCAAGTTAGAGTTAAATTAAAGTTGAATTGTACTGGAGGATAGTCGGAAGTCCAACTGACTATAATGAAGCTAAAAGATATACTGACTCATTTCTTTATTTCAGATCTAAGAAGATGAATATAAAATTTGTTTCTTTTCAGAGAATTATTCTGTTCTGCTTGTTTCTTTCCCTGTTTTCTGTTTTTCTTTTTTTATGTATTTGCAGTGTCGTCTGGAGGGCCAGCCGATTTCAGGACGGCCGAACTGTGGTGGGTGAATCACTTAATAGCCGACGTCACTATTTCAAGTGCCCACTTGAGAAGGATCTCGAGAGGCGCAACAGCTTCCCCAGTGAGCGGGGCAGAAGAGAAATAATTTAAAAGACGTGAAGACGTTCCTTTTTGATAGCAGCAAGACGACTGCTCCTGTCCCCCATAACTTTAAACTTGAACTTTAAATTTCAATCTATTAAGATGATTAATTGTAAATATCTCAAACTTGTATATATTTATATTTGTAAATACATGTTAATTAAATATTAGGCTTTGTATAAGAATTGTTAATTAGTTAATAACGCCTTGGCCACTCCCCGTCCCACATATATGTATACACACACAGTTAATTTTGAAAATGAATACTTCTACATACATAAAAGTAGAGAAATTATGTGACACTAGAAGACATAGAATTGTGGTTAGATACAGATAAAGACGATCCAAGAAATCATAACAAAATCTAAATAAAACTGAAAACGTATCAATAACTACTCTTCCGTCCTATAACGACCTTATCTCCCATAACCAGCACCGTCCCCGTTCACTTCTTCGATTCTGTCCTAAGTTTCCTCCCCAGCCACCATGATTTAAACGCATAAGCAATACGTTCATGTTATTACTAACCCTTAACCTGTTTTTGTTATTATTTAACCAATTAACCCAGACTTTAATAAAATAAATAAATAAATGTATATATATTCTATAAATTCCTATATATAAAAAATAAAAATACAATATATATATATATATATATATATATATATATATATATATATATAACTAAACCAAACTCCATGGCACGACAGCCCATGTGGGCCAAGGCCTACAGTGCCCATAACTGTTTTCATGACTGAGGGCCCTGGGGTGCGAAGCATATGTCCCAGTTAGGTGGTCAGCCTAACGTAAGACCCCCAGTGTTTAGTTCCCAAGCATGCTTGGTACTCAGTTAATCGACCCACTGAAGGGATGAAAGGCTGAGTCAACCTTGCCCAGCCTGAGGATCGAACCTGGGACCTGTGTCATGGGAGCGTGAAACGCTGCCACTAAGCCACCGGGCTTCATATATATAAATAAATATATATATATATATATATATATATATATATATATACATATATATATATATATATATATATATATATATATATATATATATATATATATATATATATATATATATATATATATATATATATATAAAGAAATATACTCGTATATGCACACTCGTGTCCAATAAATTAAGGATAATGCAAGTCCAGGAAAAGAAAGAGATAGAAGCAAAATTAATGTGGCTTATTTGTAAAGTCTATTTATTAAACAAAAGGTAAAGAGCAAAAAAGATGGTATAGGTTTGACAGCACTAATAAAAATTGCAATTTTTACTTCCTGGAGCAAATCTCAAAAAAGAATCTATTTAAAAAGATCAATATAAAATGATTGGTATAATGGTTAATACATAGTACGCCATTCAGACGATGCAATACATACGGGTACAATGCCTAAGCGTGCTGAGTATCAAATTATCGATCTGATCTTGGGGAATATTACACCACTCATCATGCAATGCTCTCCGGTAGACATGTATTAGGGAGTTGACGGGATGATTTCGTCGGCCAAGCATGTCCCACACATACTCTATAGGATTCAAGTCCGGTGAGTATGCTGGCCAGTCCATACAGGTGATACCCTCCGATTGAAGGCATTCGTCTACAATGTTTGCACGGTGAGAATGGGGATTGCCATCCATAAACAGAAAATCTGCGCCCATGGTACCCAGAAACAAACGGACATGTTGTTCCAGCATGACATCGCGATAGATGTGGCCTATCAGGGTTACATTCTGAACATGCAGGTTAGTTCTGGAATCCAGAATAATTCCTTCGCAAAAGAGCAAACCTGCACCACCATAACGGTGTCGTTCAATGGTGTTCTCTTGATGGTAACGGGTACCTGGCAATCTCCATATGAAAGTCCGGTTAGAATCAGAGTGAAAGCTAAATCTAAACTCGTCAGAAAACATCACACAAGACCACTTTTGCGGTGTCCACAATGCATGCTCTCTACTCCAGGCTAAGCACAGCGACAGTTATTTGCGGTAAGTGGAACACATCTGACAGGCCTACAAGCATATAGACCAATGTGCCCTAAGTGTCTATACACGGTCTACCTTGAAACTGTCGTACCGGTAACTGAAGAGAGCTGACGAGACAGGTCTGATGCTGTGCTCCGTCAGTTTCTTTTGGTAGTAACTGCCAAATACCGGTCCTCATTCGGCGTTGTAACTCGGGTGCGACCTGGGCTGTAACGTCTACTCACATTACCATCATCTTGGAACCGTTGCCAAAGTCTGGAGATTCCACTCTGGGCGATTCCAAGTTCCTCGGATACTTCCAGCTGGGTACGTCCACATTCCAGGCGGCCGATAATGCTAACACGTAAAACATTATCGAAATGCTTCCTTTATGTTATACCTATGCGGTTCTGGTACTGTAAGACTTTTAAAGCGTTTGTGAACAATTTTACTTCTTTGCAACCATTCCTCTCTTCCACTCTCGTCATTGTGACGTACTATTGGCGTCATCTGGTGGTTTCTTGTAATTTGCATATTATTTTTCAAAATGTGTAAGATAATTCTACATGTGAAATTTTTATTTTAAAGTTCAATTTCTGTGTGATTCTGAATTATCTTTAATTTATGGACATGAGTGTGTGTATATATATATATATATATATATATATATATATAAAATTTTAACCAGCATCCCATTAAAATAAATGAGAAAACTGAATAAGATCGTTTGTGTGTTTACTCCCTCTGTGTTTTATATTAACTAAGCATTTTTCTTTTTTTCTTCTTGTGTAACTTTTCACTCACACTGTTTTTCACCAGATGAGTTAAGTAGCTTTTTTTGATAATTATTCTTACTTTTTTGTAAATATTGCTTATGTCTTTTAACCCAATCTCATTTTAATTAAAAAATTCCGTAAATAGTTAATTAATTTCTAATTATTCTAGTTTTAAAAACAACTTTTTAACATGAAAACTAAAACTAAGCCCAGCCTACTTAAAAACCTTACTTGCTATGCCAATCAGAATCGAGATTAGTCTACCAGTCACATTTTCAGCTAGCCAATGAGGGCGAAGGTTCGCCAGAACCAGGAATCTCTACAAACTGCCAGCCGGCAATCACTTTAAGAAATTTTAATTTAACAGAGGAGGAAATTGTTGAGAATGTGGTCGCAACAGAAAGCTATGACAGAGATGGAGACGATGACCCAAAAACAAAACTTAATGAGATTAAAGAAGGCTTAAATTTTGTAATAAAATGCTTTGAAGACACAGCTGTGAGGATTTATGTATTAAATATTCATATATCTGGATTATATGAATATTTAAGTTATCTCCGTCAATTAATTGTTAAATAAATAACCACTAAAGTAAGACAACAAAAGATTAGTGGTTTTTCCCAACCAATGAGCGTGCCAAATGTGGTTAATGAAGATGAGATGGGACCATCATGTTCAAAGTACTTTTTCATCTGATGCTTATTGTATAGGTAAAATAAAATGTATGAACATACTGTACTTAATTTTCTACTCTTTTATGTTTCATTCTCTTGAGTTAAAATACAATTTTTACTGCGTTCAGCAATTTGTTTCTGTAGAGGGTGATCTTTTTTAAAGTGACAGTGTTTGGAGCGTCCTGTAGCGCGATCTAATAGCCAAAATGACACCAACCTTGGTATTTAGACTAATCAAAACACGGGGAAAAGGATTCCGTTTAGTAATTTAATAACCGTAAATTTAGTTCAAACATTCGCCGCCAGGGCATTTTGTGGTGCTGCTGTAGTTTACAATATTTTTATTTTTTAGTAGATTTAGCATAAAACACGAGTATCAAAGAAAAATGCAATTGTTGTGCATTGACAGTGCCAGTAATAGGGGCTATAAAAGCAAGTATAGTAGAAAGCTCCGACAAATAATCTCAGCTGAAGTAATTGAGCTGCAGTGGCCATGCCTCTCACGTTACCGGAACGTGCGTTTCTGTTGATGGAGTATCAAATTTGTCTATTCTAAAAGACAACATAACAAAGACAGTGCGGGATATTCCTCGTGATATGTTACGCACAGCTGTGAAGAACGTTGTGCGCAGAATGCACGGTGTTATTTCTGAGAACGGTGCTCACATTGAATATGGTCTAATTCCTCACCGGGGAAGTTAATGTAATAAATAAACATTAATAATTTAGCTGTGCATGATTGTATGTGCTAGTATTTTCCTTTTCTCACATTTTATACATTGTAAAGCGCCACTAAATGCCCTAGCGATGATTTTTGGAACTATTTTTTTAACGTAATCTTTTTTTTCGTGTTTTTTCACGTTTGGTGCTATTTCGGCTATTAGATCGAGCTACAGAGCCTTCCAAACATTGTCACTTTATAAAAGATCACCCTGGCTCAATTTATAGGTTATTTTTTTAATCCTTACTTTCATTAATTCGGATAACCTGGATTCCCTATTAGACCGAATAATTCGTACAGCCGGATCTCCTATTAGTCTGGATTAATGAGACTCTTGTGTTCTTCATTCACAGAGGAATTCAAGGTAAGGAATAAGTAGCAAATTGCAATTATAATATTAATGAAATTTTTAAAAATTCAAATCGTCCTTGCTGATCTGTACTAATCAAAAAGTAGATGTTTTGCTTTGTCTTTTTCAGTTTCATTTTGCTTTTTCTTCTCTTCTTTTGTCAATGTTTTCATCGCTTGGATCAATGAAAAACGGCTTTTCAAACTGATGTTTTGGTCTCTATATAAGAAAGAAATCGTTTTATTAACGAAATAAGCTTCGACACTGTTCTCAAGACATTCGCTGCTGAACTTCGCCTTGTTTGCTGCAGCTTAAAGAATGCGATGGGAAGGCAGGCAGTGGACAAGTCGGATTTACGAAGCAGTCTCAATATGACGTGACGTAGATGAAACGTTATCTGAGTCATGGATATTTTAAACCAATGAGAATTGAAATAAAGTGACGTAGACATGGATTTCTATTGGAACGAAATAAACAAACACTTTATTGTTAATATTCTTTTACACAAAACGATTTATCTATTAAAGAACACACTGCCAGTACTATTTTACATTTTTTTTTTTTACTTGAACTATTTCCTGAATGTAAATTTAATTTTAACACACATTTTCTTTTATTTCAAATTGTGGATTCTCATGTGTACAAATTTTGCACCATTAAATGAAAAATTGGAACTACATGTAACGAACTTTCAAAAATTAATTCTTTTCCTACAGTTTGATCCAAAAAAGTTATTCTTTTTGAACATGTCAGGAGATATACTACATCTTAATTTTGATTTTGAGTATTTTAGTTTGTTTTCTTTCACTTATTCTATTTTTAATACGCTGAAAAATTGTTTGAAAACTGGTTTAAGAAGTAACTAGATATGAATAGTTTATGAGAAGTATAAACAAAGAACAGTCTCATTAGTGTCGAAGTAAAAGTATAAAATTTCTCTGTACTTAGTATATTCTACTTACTCCAAAACTGGATGAAAGTTCAAAAATTAAGTAATGTTAAATTTCCGTTACCTTATCAAATTTCTTTAAAAAAATTTCTTTTAAGAAATCTACTGGAGAAAACGCAAAGTTAAGAAAGAGGTATAGAATGACATTTTCTCCCGTCATTTTATTTTAACAAGGTCAATGTACCAAAGAAATAAGACACATCATTATTAAAATAAGAGACATTAAAGGGATTTGCAAAATTTTGTCTCATACACTTTTTTCAAATTAAATCTGTAAAAGGTCAATATATGGATTCCAGAGTACTAAGATTGTTAAATGATTATTGAAGAGTATTAAAAAAAAAACTGTAGCACTTATCTTGTTTAATAGGAACAAAGAAATAATTTCCTTAAATAGCTCAAAATAATTTATTACAATTTGAGCACAACACAGATACATATACTACAAATAAAACAAAATATCATCTAAACATACAAAGTTAAAGGGAACAGGGTAAAAAAAAAAATTTTATCCTACACCCGACCTTGGTCTTTCAACCATCAGTCTCTGTCGGGCAGCCCAATACAATCTTGAGGTGAATGACAGTCCAACGTTAAGATGTTCTGTGGCCGGTGATACTTCCCTACTTTCAGGGAATAACCAGTATCCTGCATCAGCAGGATAACGCCCTACCGCACATTGCTAGCATCACTCAACATGTCCTGCAAGATGTACAGCTGCTTCCCTAGCCACCGTGCTCACCAGATCTGTCATCAATCGAACATGTTTGGGATATGATTGGACGTCATTTGCAGACCCTGCCACTGCCTCCTTCAGAAGACGCACTTTGGCAAATGGTTGACAGGGAATGGAGAGCCATTTCTCAAGACGCCATCCGTGCTCTCATTGACTCTGTGTCTAGCTGTGTTGCTTTATGTATCGCCGTCCACGGTGGCTCTACAAAGTATATCATTTCGAAGTACACATCACTTATTGTTTGTTGCTGTCTTCTTTGTTTGCCGAGTTTCCTCACTTTCTGGCAACCCCTTCTTGGCGTTGCAGTTTCAATGTTGGGCAGTATATGTAGCATTTTGCTAATACTCGTCTTTATTTCGAATTTCTTTAATCTTTTGATTTTTACTATAGATGGATTATTTACTTTCTCTTAAATTGTATGAAAATGGAATGAAAAATATTTTTCTTTCTTCAAGCTATTTATTTTTAGTTTTTTTTCCATTTATATATTCGATATTTAAACTTAGATTTCTTTTCATAAAATCAGAGATTTAAGTAAAATACCAAGAAAGCAAATTATTTTCTGCGAGTAAAGTTAGTAAAATATAAAAATTATTCTTAAATTATTATTTTACAAAAAAAATAAATAATTAATTAAATAAATCAAAACATATAAACTTGTGTTAAAGTTTCATCACTTTAAAACGTACTTTGATCATTTGTTCACGTTTTATTTTGAACAAAAATTTTGATACATGCTAAAAATTATCAATTAAGATTTGCATGATCATTAATACGTCAATAGTTGATTTTTTAAGCAATGAAAAACCACAAATTTTCAAATGTTCTTTCGAATGTTTTGATTTTTCATTCTTTTCTTGTAAATGAAATATCTGTAAATGCTATGTTATTAACTTTTATTTGTTCTATCAATAAAAACTATAAACAATTATCACCAAATTCAGTGGTGTACTTTGAAAAAATGAAAATAATTAAATGAGCGAAATCTCGCCTTCCTTTTTTCAAAACATTTTAATTAATATTTTACATTTTCCGAGTTTCAATCACGCCATGCGAAATAAAGTTAAGCTTACCAGGCAACAAATGGTAACTGAAGATAACCAGTTCGAAAATTTCCAAGTCGGATAGAGTAAATTTGAATAGATATATCTGGATGATAAAACTTTTTTTCAAATAAATAATTCATGATAATATATGCTTTATATTTTTGATATTATAGCATTCCGAATTGCCCTAATAGAATGTTCCTATTAAAAATTTTAATATTTTTTAAAAATATTTAATTTTGGAATCGGAACACTCTATACTATGGTTTCTTGTAACTCATTTATTGTCTTAATAATAGTTAATTAGTTCGTAAAATATAATTGACTGTCAAAATTATTTAAAACGTTGATAAAATTCCATTCGGTGAATGAATATTTCCAACCCTATTTTCTTGTAACATCAAATGGCATTTTGATTATTGGAATATTGTCGGGATAAAAAAAGAAATATCAAATAAAATATTGACTTTTGTGGATTTCCATCCACAATAGTCTTTTATTAAGATAATCTTTATTGAAGTTAATCACAAAAGTTAATATTTTATTAGTCTCAAAAAGTAAAAAGGACGTAGTGTGTTAGATAACATATTTTGTAAGGCAAAACATAATGGTTTTAATATAATGGATATGTATATATGTGATCATAAAAATGAAGAGAGTTATACAAAATTTTATGCATGAATTTAGCAAATGATGTTGAAGACGGTGAAATTGCTATTTATTGATGCTTCAAAAATGAAATATTCAATGTGAATATCCAAATTCCAATCACTACGTGGCACTAAGTTTCTTTGCTGAAGACCTATAACGTGTAACTCAATTATAAATCTATTTACCACAAAAGTAACTTCCACCCATTTGTCTGTTGCCATGGAAACAAGACACGTTCCACATTCGACAAGAGAGGTCAAAGGAAAGGCATCAACTTCGGCTTACTGAACGCAGGGCAGTTGTCCCGGGCCCCCAAATCAAAGAGAAAGGTTTATTTGATCTTTTCAGTCGAATAGAATCATTTGTCAAATCGAAGAAAAAGTTTGTTGTTGGTAAGAGAGGGAAGTCCATAAAGAAGTTTTTGCTCAAGTCCCAATTAGGCTAAGTCGGGTACTAATTGAACAACTTTATGTACTTTAAATGCCGAAAATTCACAACACTCTTAGCCTCCATTTGCACGGATAACTCTTATTACTATAGCAACAGCCAATAACCAGATTACTTGGTGATCGCTGTAGTCTTATATTAGACGGACTATATCTGCATAGCCTTAAATATTTTTGCTTCATCAAGAACTCTGGGACAGAATTTTGATGGCCTATTAGTCTTCAAATTATCTAGCAGTTTTCTGATCAGTTTCATGTGATATTCACCATCTTGCAAAGCCAAAATTAAGAATTTTAATAACTGAGCGCTATATTGCTTTGTATAAATCATTCAATATATGATTGTTTATAGCGTTTCTTTTTTTCAATTTTTAATCGAACTGGATCCCGCCCCACGGAACTTTGTATTCATTTTGTACTTGCTTGAAACTTTACGCATATTTTTCTTAAATTCATTAATGTCATTAAAACAAACATGCTTAGAAAAAATTTAATTTCTTAAAGTTCGATTTTAAGATCTTTTCATATAGTTAAAATCCAAATTTGAATGACAGATTTTCATTTATCACAAAAAAAAGAGATATTCTTGACAATATATCATCATCATTTAGTGATGAGAATTTGAACAAATTTTGTAATTTCGACATTAGTTAAATTCAAAGTTTAATTTATATACCGTCGTTATTACCTTATATGTATTATTTTTAACTGTAATACAATAAACATGCACATGTTTCATTGCTTAGCGTTAATATAAATTTAAAAATTAACTTAAAAATATTAATTTATATTGGAATAAATTTTAATTTACATTAGAGAAGGAGAACACTGTTAAGAAAAGTTTTCAGTCCTCGTTACTAGATAAGTGTAAGATTTTTCTAACTCGTTTAACATCTTAGATAAATCGTTTTCGTTGTTTATAATTGAGTAACGAAGATTTAATTCCGATTAAATAGGGCTCTCTCTCTCTCTCTCTCTCTCTCTCTCTCAATGCAGTATTTTTTAAGAATTAATTTTTTTAAGAAATATTGAGTTTTAAGTAGTAAAAGAATTTAAAACAATTTCGTTTGATTGGAATTCGACTCGATATTTTTAAGAGCGCACAAATAGTCGAAGAGTAGAGGAATAAAGATTAATTTAAATCTAATTTTTAATAATATTAGGTATTTATGCAATTATAATGCTTTTTGAGGGGAAATGTGATTTTTTAAGAAAAGCCAAAATAAAAGTCCAATCGTTATGGATGACTTAGTAAAATGATAAAACGTATCTATTTTACAAATCAAATTTTAATGAAAAAGCTTGTCTTCGAAACAACAATATCCCTATTTATAAAGATACATATTTGATAAATATATTTATTATAAATGAACCGAAAAACTGGAGCTCTTCTTCATGGAATTAGAGTATATATATATATATATATATATATATATATATATATATATATATATATATATATATATATATATATATATATATATATATATATAAGAAACATATTATCAAAAGTTATTTAAAGGCATAGAACTAAGTTCTGAATATGGTATATTTATCAATAATGTAGTATTTACTATATTATGTAACTATTTACAAAGCATTGAATAATTTTTTATTCCTTAACTATAAAACTTTTAAACTTTTGTCTTCCTTTTTATAGTTAAAGGATAAAATTTCTTTTCTAATCATAGTGTACACTATCGAACTCCAAGAGACCACAAAAGCAGTCATTTTACTGTCAGTTCTGAATTTATATTGGATAATAGAGATTTATTTTCGGGTTTTTATATTTCCAAAATAAAAGACTTCATCTAAATTTCAGGGAGAAATGCCAATGTATATTTATTTTATGAACCACACCCTTTTACTTTGGTTTATATTTTAGTAACATACATATTTATGATTTTCTGGATTAAATGATTTTTTTCTTTCTAAAAATTATACATTGTAGCTGGCGAGTAATAGTTCTTTCAATAATAATTTAATATCATTTTTATATCTTTGTTTTTATAAGATGGAGAAATTGGAACTTATATAAGTTATTGTAATTAAGTAAATATAAATTTAACCAAAAATAAATAATTAAATAAAAATATAAATTCTCGTGCAATTATAAACATTTATTAAAATGCATCGATACTGCAAAGTTGAATTTTATTCCCAAACTATAATTGAAAGCAATTATTCATTTGACATATCGATATGCTTCGATTAAATATCGCTTGATAATAAAAATACATAATTGCAATAATAAAAATATATTACAAGTGGAAAATTAGCAGGAAATAAATTTACATTTCCTTTAAGATATTAATAACCTGATTGTATTTAGATTATTAATATTGTGAACAATACGAAATTGTGAATTACATTGTGAAATAGAGCATTCGTGAAATTCTATAGAATTTCGTATTATTGACAATAAATATTTATTATGATTTTCAGTGAATACGTAAGATGAGACTTTAAATTTTCTTATCCTGCTATAAATTAAGATATGTTTATAATGACATTTACGCATTTCTCTCTCGTGATTTAAATATTTATTTTATTAATTTATTAAATTTTTTTTGTTTATTTTGCGTTTCGTTGAAATATGATTATAACCACATTTTAACCAAAAATAAAGATAATGTTGCCGCCCAACTTGTGTCTCAGCGTGTCTGACTGCGGATAGGGAGGTCCTGGGTTCGAGTCCCGGTTCGGGCATGGATGTACTTTCTCTCTCTGTCTATCCTGTCTTTGTCCTTTCCTTGTATGAATGTGGAGTGAATGGTTGCCTACCCTATAAACGGGTACCTATAGCATGTATGTACTGAGGAAGTCGGACTCGTGACAAAAATATAGTTCAGTTGGAAAAGTGGAGCAGCGCACCCCATATTACCAGCCTGGCTGGCACACGACAAGAACAACATAAAGATAATGTTGACAAGACCTCAATTTTTTATTTATTTATCGCTATCCAATAATTTATAGATACAGAGAATTAATTGAATTATAACTTCAATTTTAAGTGGATCCCGTACGATTTCAAGTACTACAGTTAAAGTATAAGTCGAATCCAGGACACAGTGGATATCCATTTTCCGTACTCGAGTGCGCATTTCAGACTTCGTTGTCCATGAACAGCAGTCAGCCTAGGTGCCTAAACCAAGCGTCTGCTTCTAAAGCCCAGACGCAGCAATGTTCGTTAAACAGTAATTTGGAAGACACTGTTGGTTGCCCCTTGGTTACTCAACTGGGCCGTCAGTTACTCAACACTAGGACGTCCATTCGCCTGAGCGCGTCTCCCCAGCCGTCGTTCATCTTTGTCATCTATGGTTCGCGGTGCACCACATCTGCCACCTCATTGATTTTGGATAGTCTCATTTTGCCATACATGGTATATTTTTGCCATGACGGCAATTAAGTCTTTTCGTTAGCAAATTAAGCCAATGCTTCCATGGCTCCGCTTCTGCATTACGCCAATGATTGTTATGTTTTTCGAAGCTCTTAAACACCCTTTATATACGCTCAGCTGCACTGTGCTGCCATTTGTGATTGGTTATTTAACGTAGATGTCAAAAGCACATGGTGGTCACATTGATGTGATTGTTGTTGTTGTTGTCGTGTACCAGCTAGACTGGCAATATGGGGTGCGCTGCTCCACTTTTCCAACTGAACCATTTTAGGTGTGGAGTCCGACTTCCTCTGTACACACATGCCGTAGAAACCCGTTTATAGGGTAAAAAACCATTCACAACGCATTCATACAAGGAAAGGACAAAGACAGGATAGTTAGAGAGAGAAAGTACATCCATGCCTGAACTGGGATTCGAGGATCTACTTATCCGCAGTCAGGCACGCTGATAAATGTGATTAGACTGAGTATATTAACACTTAACTTAAAGATTTTATTCGTTTGTAAATTTCGTAATCATTTTGAAGTCAATATTATCGAACTAATTTTTTTTTAAATCTCACGTCAATTTAGAATAGTAATGTGCAAAATTGCGAGTATTAAACAAAGAATCTTTTGATATACACTGATTGCTTTTAAAATTGTAACACCAAATGATCTTATGACTATCTACTTCACATGAAAGATTGGGATGTCCAAGTAATTAGCATTTCGGCCCGTTTGGATGACGCAGGAGAAACAAACGACATCAGACGCCTTGTACAAAATTATGCAGAGGATTTCTCGCTTGAAAAGTTTGGAGTTTTTCATAATATCGTATTATGTCCCGAACAATAAAAAAAATGCTGACCAACAAGTGTCAGGATTCTATGGAAGTAGAGGGCAGTGTTCAAGCAAGGGAGAAAAGCAGGGAAACTCTCAAATATCCATCCCAACACATATGCATCCAGAAGGTAGAAGCCTGGGCAAGAAACGGGGATCTTATTTTTCGAAGGGTTCTTTCTTACATCTAGGCTTTAGAACAAATGTATAATGAGTTTGATCTCTTTCAAAACCGTATAATCGTTTAGTTTAGAAACGGACCCTTAGTTTAGAAAACGAGCTTGCAGCACGTCTAGTATTCAACCAATCAGGTTTTGACATCAGGTTCGCAGCGGCCTTGTTGGTTAGAGCATCGTTCTCATTATCTGAAGACAGTGAATTCGAATATCAAGTTAAATGAAGATCCATTTGTTTATTAAAATCGGCTGGGACACTTAAATAACTCGTAATAGCAATGTCCTTTAAGTGAATTAGTCTAGGTAACAGATCAATCAAACCCACTCACCACTCCATGGCCGCTTTTCTGGACCTCACAAAGGCCTTCGATAGAGTTTGGAAAGATAAACTGATTATCAAACTTCACGATTATTTCAAAATCTGTGGCAATGCTTTAACATGGATCACAGACTTTCTACAACACAGATCTATCAAGGTGAAGGTTAACAAGTCTCTTTCAGGACCATTTAAGCTCAGCCAAGGTGTTCCTCAGGGGTCAGTGCTTAGCCCTACTCTTTTCACGATGTTTTTATCTGGCATTGAAAAGCTGAATTCTACCAGAGTTAGGGTGGGACTGTTTGCAGACGACATTGTACTCTGGAGCTCAGGAAACAATATTAATGATATTGAATCGAGAATTAATAATTCTCTTGTAGCTGTGTCCAACTTTGCCAAGGAACATAAAATCAGTTTTAATCCTCGCAAATCAATTGCTACTTTCTTCACAACCAATAAGCGTATATATAATTATCAACCACAACTGAAGTTGGAGGGACAGAATCTCAGTTATGAGAAGCACCGCAAACATCTGGGATTTATTCTGGATCAAGAGTGCACTACTGACAAGCATATCGAACACATTGTATTGAAAAGTAGAAAACGTCTTACCATTCTTAAATATATTGCGGGTAGCGACTGGGGAGCCGATGCAACAACCCTTAGAACAACTTATATGACTTTCATTCGGCCTATACTTGAATATGGTTTCCCAATTTATTGTTGCGCATCCAAAACTAACCTTAAGAAGTTAGAACAAGTTCAATTAAGTGCTGCCCGGATTATCACTTGTTTAAGACATAGCTGTCCTTCTGATATTGTTCTTTTTGAGGCAGACTTGCAGCCGCTCCATACTAGAAGACAAGCTGGTCTTGTTAAATACTATAATAAACTCTCTAGTTATGGCCTCTGCAACAAGACCTCCATGTATCTTAACAGCTAGAGTAATCATCAAAGATTAAAGAAGGACAGCCCTTTCAGTCTGGCCGTCTCTCTTCAACTACCTAATAGTAATGTTGAACCCAACTCAATACAGTGCTGCTTGAATCCTGCAGAAGGACTCCCCAGGGTTTACTTTCACTTTAACTTAAATACTCATGTTAATAAGAAAGACTACATCCCAAAACATCTTAGACAACTGACCTTGGAAAACCTAAGCCACATTCCTAACAATACGATCAAAATCTTCACTGACGGTAGTAAAATTGATATCCTAGCAGGTAGTGGCATATATATTGAAACCCCTCACACCAATTTCACTCTTTCTCATCGTAATCCCAATCACTGCTCTGTCTTCAGAAGTGAATTGATTGCAATAGATCTGGGACTAGAAGCTATTCTTTCTGAAGAGGATTATGGTGACCTATGGATCTTGTCTGACAGCCGTAGTTCTCTCCACCATCTTAGTAATTGGCTTCTTGTAGGCGACAAGATCAGCAACTCTATCCTGCTTAAATTAAAACTCATTTCACTTAATCATGATGTTCACTTGCAATGGATACCTTCACATGTGAATCTCCACTGGAATGAAATGGCCGATAATCTTGCTAAGGAGGGTTGCAGGATTTCAAATACTCCCTCTTCCACACTCACTTTTCTGGAGTTATACTCCCGGGAAAAATCAAAAATCTCGGAGGAGTGGAAAACACCCCCTACCCATAATTGGTACAAGGGATCAAAACCGGGTTTGTCCCTTGACCTCCCGTGTGACAGACGTACCCGGACTGTTCTCTCAAGACTTGCTAGCGGTCATATTAAGTGCCTCACTTTCAACGAGGGCAGAAAAACTTTCGTCACCTGCACCAAGTGCCAAAATCATCAGGCTTCTCCTGCGCATCTTTTGGATTGCATGGGTCTCTCTAGGGAGGATCTCTTTAGCAATCCTCTTTTAGTCTTCGACTTCCTTACAGTCAACGAACTCGTGGATCTAGTCTGACTCCGTCAGACATGGAGGATAAGCAACAACAACAACACAGATCAAGTATTGGGGTTTTTTCTGCTTGAATCTACTTCTAAATTACGAAGACTCCTAACTGTTTCCACGTAACAAGAAGAGCCCATTTCTGGGTTAGGTACAAGGAAGTATGCTGGTACAACGACTTTTTGACATAACAAATTGGACATGCTAATACCCGAAGGATTACAATAATCGTAAATTGCTTTTCGGCAAGATTTTCAAAATTAATGAACCGTATTTTCGTGCAGTAGGGAGAAGGAAAAACAAAAAACTTCCAAGAGAGCACATACTTCAAACACATGTATGCAGAAGCACAATATCCATCTCTCGTGATTCAATAGTCTCTGGAATCGTATTTGGAACTTTCCTCTCAGAAGAATATTGTCCAACTTAATAAGCCTTGCCACGACGTATGACATCACGCAGTGCCAGCCAGCTCGAAGACCATTGTAAGGCATTTTAGAATCTACAGCATAGATTCCCAAAGTGGTCCAGGTGGATCCCAGGAGTCCATAGGAGACAACACGGGGGTCCACGTAGACGTGAAAAGAAATCAGGGGTTCACAAATTGTAAGTAGGGATTCAAGAAAAATTTTCTCAGCTCCCGCACTTGTCACAGATAGAATGTCTTGATGAGGATTTTCAGACTAACGCTCAACATTTAAATACCCTGCATGATGACTTCAGAAATAGATTTGAAGATAATCTGACGATGGAAATACCACCATGGATCATAACACCATTTGATGAAATGGAAGAGGCGAAGTGATATTACAAGATGAGCCACTTGAGTTCAGCACCAACGAGGAGTTGCAGGCAGAAATCCCCGAAAAATATCCTGGGCTGTGGGAAATTGCGAGAAAAATTTAATAGCGTGTTACCAACCTCTTAGCAAAAAAGGAGCAGATTGAACATTACAAAATGGAAAGGTTTGAGATTACTTCGTACAAAACTGAACCCAAATACTGATAATTTGCTGTCAATTCATCAAGTACATCTGTCTCATTAAAAGTATGACTATTTTTTATTGTTGATTTACATTTCAGAGTTCATTGTTGATTTCTTTTTTTGACAAGTGTTGATTGTTTGTAATAATAAATGCTTATAATTTTGTACACCACAAGTATTTTTTTAATAAATAAGATAAAAGAAAAAATGTGCTACTTTTCTTTCTTCTTAACACCCCGAATTTAGGGTGATATTTTTTAGGAGTTTTGGGAATGCAGTAGAAATGTAGCAGCAGGGGATCTACCAAAAATAGTAAAACTTTGAAAGTGGTGCACGAGAAAAAAATGTTTGGGAACCCATGATCTACAGCATAAATTATCTCCCGGAAGAAATTTTCATCGATACTGCTCCGCCTTACTTGTTATAAGGGAGGAAATCTATAAAACTCCCAAGCACCCACCCCGACAGTCATTCATAAAATAAACAGATGTGCAACAACAATCCGTAGTTGTTCAGCAATGGTTAGGATCGAGCCAGGATCTTATGCTCTGAAACGACGATATCCTACCATTACACCACGGGTAGCCCTGAGCTGTGTCGCTTGGAGCAGCTCGGACTGGTAACCATTACTTCGGCCTTCCTTGACAATGCAGCATAGAGACAAATGTCGAAACTGGCGCATCCAACGAGCTGGATATAGGAGTGGCACAGTGTCGTCTTTCCATAAGATCTTCTGTTCTGGGTGCAGCATTCTGATGGGCCAGTCTGGAGGCTCCAAGAACATTTGATGCCAAATCTAGACGATGACAGACGATACTGAGACAAGAACTGGTGCACGTCGTCTCTAGAATTTAGTATCGGCCTAGAAACGCTGTATCTATGGACGGTATGGGCAATAGGAATTAGGTACACAGCATGTATACATCTAGTTCAACTGTAATTTGAATGGTGATTAGTACATTTCTAACATTTTAAATCCAGTGGCTGTGCTCTATCTTTGAAATCTGCGAAAGATTATCTTTTAACGAGATAATGCAAAAGCTCATGTGGCAGGGTCTCTAGACAACTCACCAACTAAGAACTATCTGGCCATAAATTGCAGTAACTGACCTTATTCTCTCTGCAGTGACTGTAGTTGGTGACGTGTGGCAGCAGGAAAGGAGTTATCAGTTTCTACGACTCTAGTTCATTTCGACTTATGTCTAACCGAATAGACTTTTTTTAGCCATTGTTGCACCAGCATGCTTCCCTGTACCTAGCTGTGAATTGGACTCTACCAGTTGGATAGAAGCAGGCGGGTGGAGTCTTTGTGATTTTGAAGCTAAAACCAAGCGGAACACTCTTAATACTTGGCCTGCTACCCCCAGAAGTATCATTTTACTTGAAGGGCACTGCGACCATGCCTAGTTGTCCCAGTCGCCTTTAGCGAACACGACGAATCATCAGTTAATCCAGGATTCGAATTCACTTCCTTCCGATAGTGTGAACGACGCCTTAACCAATTAGGCCACTGCGGCCCTCTTTTTAGCTGTTAGGACGAGGGGTTTGCCTTTGAGGCGGAGTTCCTGTGCCATTGCACGCACCTCCAATTTAATTTTAGATTATTTTTGAATATCTTTCATGTTAGTCTTAATAGTAGTTAAGATAATATAAACATGAAGAATTTTAAATTAAAGTTATCTTTTGACTTATCTTGAATAGTTTAATAATTTGCTAGTTAATTAATTTTAATTTAGAATTTAAGTTTAGGTTTAAGTAGGGGGTCTTTTTAGCTGTTAGCAGCAGCAACTATTTCTATTAATTTCAGAGCCCTAATCTCCCTAACAAACTGCTTGAAATTTATTTATTTTTGCTCTCCGCATACTATTTAATCATAATAAATGTCTTTTTTTGTGGTTCTGCATTTTTAATGGACAACAATGCAAAATTAAACTTTTTCCTCAAACAAATGTTTCTAAAATTAAAAAAAAATTAATATAAAAGCACGTAAACAAATGCTCTTAACAAAGATACTAAAAACAGTGAAATTATGCATTAAATATTTACAGGAAAGCTCAAATATACACATCTTTGTAAAATAAAGGTTTTCCTTATCGGATATTTTATCAAGGGAAAGTTAAAATTAATGTGTAACGCACACATGCGCAGTATTTAGAACAGATTATAATAGATTAAAATAGCTTTTTAAGAAATTAAAGCAATAATTTTTTTATTTTTTGAGAACTTACAGTTATAACTTCTTTTATTTGTTTTAATATACAGCAAAACGTGAACTAAAATGCTTTTTATTGAGAAAAAATTTTTGTTAGTTTGATTTTGCACTTTTCAGAAAAGAATAAAATTTGATTTCCTGTTTCTTGCTACATTTTGAAAGCGGAAATACAATAAAAAAATTCTTATGGTATTTAATTTCGTGGTTTAGACATGTTTGGAGGTGTTGCAGGAAATTAAACACAGTGTCAGGATATTCTTATCGGGAAACAATGTTAGCAGAGAGGCATATACAATTTTTTTCTTTCTTAGGTTGTAGATTGACCAACATCTATGTAAAATAAAGGAAATAAAACAGACTTATGCTGCCCATCTTGTCTAGTGGTCAGTGTGTCTGACTGCGGATAAGGAGGTCCTGGGTTCGAATCCCGGTTCGGGCATGGATGTACTTTCTCTCTCTATCTATCCTGTCTTTGTCCCTTCCTTGTATGAATGAGGTGTGAATGGTTGCCTACCCTATAAACGGGTTCCTATGGCATGTGTGTACTGAAGAAGTCGGACTCCACACCATATATGGTTCAGTTGGAAAAGTGGAGCAGCGCACCCCATATTGCCAGCCTAGCTGGCACACGACAACAACAAAACAGATTTATAGAAATGTCCACCGCTTATACTCTTAACTAGATATTTCTTTGACCCGCATATTTAGAATTTGCTGAATCAAATTAATTCAATAATTTGAGCATCTGTAACCATAGAAAATGAATTTTGTCTACCACATAGAGGAGGAAATTTTTTTTAATATTGAATTCATTTCCTGTTGCCAAAGTCTCTAAATAACTTCTTTTTATGTGGGGTTAAGTGACAAAATTAAAGCTGATATTCCTTGCTCCAAGCCTTTACACTACACCAGTGAAGAAAGACCCTTGGTTAACACAAGTTGAAGATGGTCAAGCCAGATAACGAGTCAGATGTATCAAACTAGCTGCATTCTAAACAAGTGAATAACGCTTTTCCCCACTAAAGTAATACAAACTCAATAATAATTGCTCTGTGTCATACCGCCACTCGTTACTATAGCAACCGACTAAAGAAATATTGTGAATAAACAAAACATATTATAATATTAAGTTTGATATATATATATTTTAACTTCTAAAATTTTATTGATATGAAATAATAATAAGAATCATTTAATTACAATAATATTCACGCTAATCTCCATTAAATAATAAAGGCACATTGTTATGTCTTGCGCAAAGATTTTAAAGCAATATACAAATAAATATATCTAAGTTATATAACGAATATTTTATGGAAGTCTACATTTTTCTTTGACGAATCTTTCCACTGGTAATCAAAATTCTGGATATTTCTTATTGCAGTTCTATGTGATTATAAGCCATTTATTTGTTAGAGAGAGAGAGAGAGTTCTTAGCGACGTTCTCTCGAGACAAAATTCATTCATCATACTCAGGCAGACAACTTTCGACGGCAAAAAAAAAATAATAATAATAAACGCGAGAAAGTTTTATCAGCATGTAAGCAGGCCCGACGACTTGCATGGTCGAGAAATTTGAAGGTTATTAATTCCCTTATGTCTGGACATCGCAATCTTTATGTGATCTGATCTTATATAAACATTATTCACAACACATTAGAATAATGGCAACACCAAACCACAAGCAAGCGATTTTGAAGTTATTATAGCTCTTGGAATATTTAGAATGTGTCAGCCGCAATATGTACGAACAAAGTATTCCATACGAAATAAAGATCTATTCATGCTTTTGAATATATTAATAAAAATCTCATTTTTATAAATTCAATGTATGTATATATAAATATTTAAACTTCTATATTGGAAATAAAAATTAAATAAAAAATAAATCTAGAAAAATTGTAGAATATAACATAAAAATTCAAGTAACACCACAACATTGTTTGAATGTTTTAAAGCACTAATTTTCAGTAACAGAAATAAAATGGAAAAATCAGATCCATTTAGAAATCGTTGTAAAATTTGTTTGTATAAAATGATAATTTTTTTTTAATTTAAATTTTATTTTCACTGTCAGTTGCTATAAATGATTATTAAAAAATAAAATATTAATAAAATAAGTCTCAATATCCCGAGTCTAAAAGTTTTAGAACATCTTATAATTGTCGGCATGTGCTTATGGAATAATTTATTAAATCATTCCTCTTTAAACATTTAAAAAAACAGGGTTGCCTTATTAAAAGTTTTACAATTATTCATTTATTGCATGTCCATAATAGTTTTCGATAGGGTATTTAATTTTTTTTGCAATTTTCGTCTGTTTAAAAAAAATCAAGAACTACATTATTTATTGTTAAAAAAATAACGTTTCTAATAGATGTTCTTTTTTGACTTAGTTATGCTTTCAATGAAGAAAAAAATTGCAAAAGATAAATTAATTCTTTTTTAAAATGAGCTTCTTATTAAAAAATTATTAAACTTTTCAATAACAATTGTAACTCTTTAGTCCGGTATGGAAATATTAAAATTAATAACTTTAATAATTTTGATAAAACAATTATGTTCAACATAATCCATCTTCAATATTAAAATTACACAAAAGTGGATGAAAATTAACACCATAGTGAAGAAAAATAAAATTTTAACCCTGTATTTCAAAATTAAAAAATTTAAAAATATTGTTTTTAAGGAAAAATAATAATTTAAAGAGAACAATTAAAATATTCATTGATCAAATCTGAAAAGAATCAAGTTATAATAAAGCATATTGAAATAAATTTAAGTTCACCTTAAAAATAATGAAACACGATACCATTGCTTAAATTTTATCAAAAATGTCGAATATTCTAGAAAAAAAATATCTAGATTAAGATAGCTGTACGGAATTGATTAGATGTAGAGAATTACTTTACTCTCCGATTCAAAAGTCAGAATAACATTATATATATATATATATATATATATATATATATATATATATATGTTACTAATATAATCAACATTTAGAAGGCGATACTATATATGAGATATCAACAAATCTTGTTCAAAGAGTGCGAACAAATTTTTTAGCTGATATCATCAGTTAATACTTTCTACTATAAAAAAAAGTAAAAATAACTTCTCAAAACCGAAAACAATCATAGACAATTTAAAGAATGTGTGTGTTTTGCTTCGATTTTAAATACTTTATATTGTCTAGCTATAGGGCATGAAAGTATTCATACAAAATTATTATATACTTTTTTCAAAAGCAATTTGATTTCAAGTATATTTCTAAATAACAAAAGCCTAATTTTTTCCCATATGGCATTCTATAATAAAATTTCTGTATAAAAATGTTATTCTAAAAATAAATTCTAAAACTCACATATTGAAATACTCGTGGAAAATATTTTTGTAAGCATATAGTTTTATACAATGTATATAGCTTAACAAATATTGACAGTGAAAAAAATTCTATATTTTTCTATTACTTTAATAAAATCGTTATTCGGTAATTCTGAAAAACTTTTGCCGTGAATTCAATTGCCATGGTTGGTACGAAATGAGATGGTACTTATGTCAGAATTTTGATCTTTAGTCAACTTAAACACAGGCTATACATCGTTTAAAAATCTTAATCACAACATATACAATTAATTCAAAGCTTAATAAATGATAATTTTAAATCCTTTTAATATTGCTGATGCCACAATACACACTGTTCTTGAATTCAGCTAGTTTCAAAAATAGAGGAGAATGATTCGTTTCCTTTTTAAAATTGTCATCTGTCTGTAACCCCTGGAGATTAGAACATGTGTATCGGATTTCTGACTTTCTTCCAATTTCTAGTGTGAAAAAAAAAAAAAAATACCTTAAGCCCCTATTACATTAGAGTTGCTCAGATTTCAGTTTGAGCAACTCCCGTAGACTTAACATTACGTGACGTCACAGCTAAAAATTTGAGCAACTCGTTCTACCCGGCCAATAATATTACAGATTTTTTTCACAGCTGCGCAGTTGAAATTTGTAAATCATTTTGTTTTCGCCAAGTTTCATGCCAAATGAAAGTTATTGGCGTTATAAGTTGCCGAGAATGAGCAACTTTTTTGTGCATGCAGCAGCAACTCGAGCAATTCATATCGCCAATGATTTTAAACACGGATCATGTTTTGTCTTTTTTCGCCAAGTGGAAGTAATAACATGGAAACAAGTGATTGGTTTTAATTATAGTATTCATTTCAATCTGGTAGAATTGCCGGTATTATAAAAACAAACAAAAAGGAAATGCTCTTCAGTTAGAAATAATCAACTTAATAAACTCATTTGATGAAGATTAAAAATTTTTTTGTCTTTATTGTATACTTTTTCAATATTATAGATGAAACACAATAAATTTAATAGATAGTTAAAAACTCAGATAATTAAAATTGTTTTTAATTTTATCAGCAAAGTAGATGAAAAGTGTTCCAATTTCAATATTTATTAAATTTACTGAATTTTCAAACATTAATTTCATCTAAAGTTTTGTTAGTTATTCAATACATGAGACTATTTTGTCATTTTACAATGTTTACACTTTGTGTTGAACTTACATTTGCATATTTAAAGTGAAACTTCAGTCGAAATAAGTATGCCATATAAAAATATTTAGTATTAATTTTACTTTTATTTTTTCATTACATTAATTTCCTGTTTTTCTTTTTAGCAAATTAATGCCTTATAATTAAATGTTGAAGGCAGAAGCATTTTGGTTTATTATTTACAAATACATATTTATAAGATTTCATTACTATTCTTAATATAATTAAATTCTTTTATACATTTTTCCCTGGAACACACTTACATAATGTTCATTTACTCATCCAAAATATATTGCAATCTTACAACTAACTCCATTTACTTTTGACAGTATGTAAATTAGACTTAAAAATAAATTCCTATAATGATGAAAATACTGGAGTGTACAAATAAAATAGTGAAATGATTTTAATGTAAGCAAAAATTTCTATTTAAATAAACATTAAAATATTATTCCTGTATATATTGTGTATTAAATTGATATAAATCAATGTAAAATTTTAATAATTTCAAGCCTTTTTCAATTGTTTTTATGATGAAGCATTTTTAACATATTATAGTAAAACTAGTTAAAAATCAAATTTAAAAAGGTCTGTGTTACAATTTTATGTGTTAAAAAGTTACAATTTTAATAATGAAATTAAATACAATATTTGATTAAAATAGAAATCTTGTATTTGTTCCTATTTGCGATGTAAATACAAATAATGTGAAAGTAAGTATAAGAAAAATAGATGATTGCTATATTTGCAAAATAATTTAATTCACATCATGGTCAATATAGAGAGTATTTTGACTTCCAATGTAAAGCAATTAACTAATCATTGAAATGAACAATAAAGACTAATTGCAGTCATTACTGAACAATTAGAGATGAGTGTCATGTAGATGAGCTTTCTCCATACACGTCTATCATTGAGTGCTTGAGAGTTTTACAATGAGCAATAACAAGTGCAATAAATGAATATGACCCACAACTTATGTGAACTCTTTCTAAAAGAAAATTTACTGTAGATGTTCAAATGCCTCACCATGACCTTCAATTTCAAGATTATCAGCTATGAGGCTAAATAGCACTTCATTCTTTTAGTTTCATACAAATTTCATAACATTTTTTTCAATTTGAAAATGTAATATGAAACAAACTATTCATATAATGTCATCACAAAATGCTATCAATTATTTCTTTTCTTCATTTTTTTCCCACAAAACTTAAATATATATATATTCATTCAAAATATACTTGTCATTTTATTGCAGATTATAGTTTAAGAAACTGCATGTAAATAAAGATAGTGTAAAGAATCTCTGCTTTTATGTGGTGTTTGTTCAAATGTAAAAATAATTAGTTTAAAAATGCATCTTATTTTAATATGCCACAATATTTACTTTAATAAAAAAGAGAAATAATTGATATTTTCATTTTAAAAATAAATTATAAATTAAAACTCATAACCAATATATATATTTTTTAAAAAATATAATTTTTGTGCATTTCCTCAACTTTTAAAATAGCAATTAGAGTTTCTTTTTTTAATATATCAATAGTTAATCATTAATTTTTTATTAACATTATTGTTAAGAAATTATTTTTGTATGGAAAAATCTTACAATACAATATATACAATTTTGTGTGGTGTTTGTAGAATTTTATGTTTAAATTGAAGCTTCAATCTGAAATTATTTTTTCTTTCAAATTCTTAGTCTTTTTATTTAAGAATAAATTATACACACAAAAATGCATTACTTATGTACTAGCATTGATCTTCACGTCGGCAAAGATTATCTTTCCCCATCTTAAAAGTAAAGGTTCACACGAAGCAAGATGGCGTATAGTAAATAAAATTTGGCTACAAATTAAATTCCCAAATAAGAATTCATTATGAAATGTGGAAACCTTCTGAGTAAAATATGGCAACCTTAAAAATGTTAGCCAAAAAAGGGATCTATTATTAAATCTAGTAAAGCTATTATTTTCTTACAGCAAACCTGAAAGCAATCTCAAGCATTGATTGGACGAAAAGAACGAGTTGCTCAAATTTTAAGCTGTGACGTCACGTAATGTTAAGTCTACGGGAGTTGCTCAAACTGAAATCTGGGCAACTCTAATGTAATAGGGGCTTTAGAATTTATGAAAAAATATTGTTGTCGAC
>JAJQOW010001890.1:0-30221 GCA_037975125.1 Latrodectus hesperus | reverse complement strand
CCTACCTAACATACATAATAGGACATAGCATTGTGATATTTCAACAAAATGATTCTTTTGTAGCATAATTAGTTAGGAAAATTTTAATATGCAATATACAATTAGTGTAGACGAGCGATGGCTGAGTGGTTAGCGTTCCTGACTTTTAGGCTGTGGGTCCCGGGTTCAAATCCCGTTTCGGACATGGCGGTTACATTCTTTCTCTGTTCTCTCTGTGGTAGGTAGGTTATGGCGGACACTTTTGGAGCTTTATGCTAAGATGCTTGTAGCTCTCATTGAAGAAGGTATTTGGAGAATATTTATGTAATCAATCTTCTAACATTATTTAAGTAAAGTCAATTGAAGCAAGACCTCCTAGATAACAAGGCCGTGACAGTGAATAATCATCATCATCATCGGAGGGAACGAAGCTCGAAAAGCGCTATGAAACTGGCGTCGGATAGCTATCTGTATCAGTTTGTCAAGGAATAGAACGTATACTTATTAAATATATAACAGAATAACAAACGCAACTGAATGAAAATTTTATGTTAAAATAAATCAGATTCGTTCTCAAAAATAAATTATTTGATATTATAAAGTAATCTTCTCTTGAAATAAGGAGATGGTAATAAAATGATATCATAATATCGACGACGTTTAAAAAACTCAAAGAAGGTTTATTTAAATTTTTTATTACCGTCTTTTCTTTGATGGTTTTCATTACAATTTTCTAATTAAAATGAAAGAAAATACATTTATTTAAAAAAAAACATATTGAGAATAAAAAATATGCACTAATTAATACCAGAATTAATCAGAAAAGAGTTTCAATTGAACAAATGATTAAGGATGCATATGTGTTCAAAATAAAACTCTCATCTCAATTCTGGGAAAAAAGTACATAAAGATTTTTAACTACAATTATTAATGTTACAAGGGGGTGGAAAAACTTTGAATACGAATAATTCACAAACATTGAACACAATTAAAAAATTTCTTCAAAAAGAAATAGTATTTTTTTGATTATAGAATTTATTTAAATCAAGGTATAATTAAACCATCTAGTATATTTACAGGTATAATAATGTAATAATAATAATATAAAGATAACATTTTTAATTTGATTACAAAAATTGTTACAAAGCATAATACAAAACATCAATTACAATGAAAATATTTGGTTCAATAAATTGTTTGAAAATGGATACAATTAAAATTATTAGAATTATACAGTAGGAATTATTTTTTGTAAATAAATGTATTTCACACACAAATCCAATAAGACAACATAAAAAACAAACAAGAGAAGAAGATATTAAAACAATATAAACATTTTTTAATAATAAACTAATAACAGTGTAAAACACTTAATTCTCACAGATATATCTTTTTTATTAAGTGTAATATTTTAGAAATTACACTAATTAACTGTCTGAAGTTTTTTACATTTATTAGCACCTTTTTTATTTTTCTCAACATCATTACATCGTTTGGAATAATTATTTAAGCAGATATTTGTAAATGTTTTGATAACTTTTGAAACATAAAAATCACAAGATTTATTCCATTCTAAACACACATTTTCAAATATAATATTATTTTCTTCAAGAAATATTTTAGTTAACTTTACCAGTAGCATTACTTGATTTTTACAAATTAAAAATTCATGTTCATATTCAGTTATAGAAACTATCTGCAAAAATATTAAATAACAAATTGATAATACATTAATAATATGTAAGGAAGGGATTTTCAGACCTCCTCTATTCAACATATATAAATATTGGAAATTCTCGTGAGATTTTACATCAAGTTCTAAATTTTTTGAAGTTACATAAGACGGAATACATGCATTACATGAGAGTTTTAATTTAAGAACACAATATCCTGCAATATATGTTAGAACTTTTAAATCATTTTTGGTTAAGTTTTCAAAGGGTAAATTATCTACAACAGTTAAAAATGTACCAACATTTATATCATCAGTTATGTCACTTTCAAAGGAGTGAGAATCAATCAAATCTGAAATGCTGAAACTGCCATATATTTTAGATTTAACATGTAATAAATTTTTTACTCTTAATTTTTTTTCAGCTTCTAAAATTTCCTGCAATGATATATAATAATTCGAACCAGACATTTGTCGATATTGACCAAATCTAGCTTCAAGATAATCAGTTTGAAATTTGCCACATAGTATATAATTTACATTTAATTCAGTTAATAGGTACATAATAATTGATATCATACATGAAGAAGTATGGCAAAGAGCAAAAAAGTCTCTCGAGATAACCCTCCATGATTATTTTTTTGTTTCATATTTTCCCATGCTTTTACCCATAACACAAAATTCTGTAGAAATTCGACACTGCTTTGATTATGTAAAGTTATAGGTTCACAGAAATTCAAACGTAAATGCTTACCTTTATTAGGGCTTTTTACATTCATTATTTCCCACCAAGAGATTATTTTTTCAATAAAATTTGCTGTTTGTTTACATAGCTCTTTATTCATGCAGTGTTTTTCTTCAGATAATAATTTTAAGGCAGCAACATTTGATCGATCAAAAACTTTTAATGCTAATGTAACTTTTTGTTTTTCAAAACTGTTTGGATTTAATGCTTTTAAATTTAATTTAGGAGCCACTTTTAAAAATGAATTCATTTCTTTGACATGAATGTTTTTCAACAAAGAAAATGATGCAGAAGCAAAATCAACTGTTTTGTTTGTTGTTTTTTCTGCTTCGAAACCAAATATTCCAGTTGAAGCAGGAAAAATAAATGCTTGATCAGCTTCTTTTTGATTTACCCAATTGTTTCTAATTGATTTAATGAGATGTACTGAATCAAATAATAAAAATAGCTTTTTAGAGCAATTAAAAGGATTTGGAATACAAACTTTGATTTCATTACTGCAACATAACAGAGAAAACATGTTTCTATTTACACGATTATTATCTGAAATTACACTTAAAACAGTAAATCCAACTTTTTCTAAAATTTCAAGAACTTTTAAAGTTTGCTCATGAAGTTCACATGCTGTTAATTTATACACAGGTATTAAAGCAGCAATTTCTTTGGCATTAGAAAAAAGGGATGATATCATAAATGCTTGCACTGTAGTTGCAAGGGCTTTTTTATTATGAGTAAATCCACACAATGTTTGGTTTTTAAAAGATAAGTGAGGTCTTATATATATTTCATCAATAAGTAAATTTACAATTCTTTCTTTTTCTGATAAACTATTACACTTACCTTGCAAAAAACTAAAATTTTCATCTGTTATTCCTGATTTCACTTTTAAGTTAACAGAAAGTCTTTTAAGATGTCGTAAACGTGGTAAGCGAATAATGTTACTTGAGTACAAATAATTATAAGCAGTGGTCGACTTCATGTAAATACAATATGCAAAAACTAGTAAATCAGTTGAATATCGTATACCATGTAGAGGTTTATTCAAGCAAGACATTTGCTCTAACAAAAACTTAGCTGAATCAATTTTTTCAGGCATACAATCATTTTCAACAAATGACTTCCAGCATTCAATTGATTCAGTAAATTTTGTTTTTATAGGGCATATTGGGCAGTCATTATAAGAATAAATATAATTCAACACATTTTCCAGTTGACTCCAGTACTTTAATTCATGTGATATTTTTAAAACTTCAAAAAATGCTTCATTATCTTATACAAGATCATTAATTGAAAACTTCATGTTTAAATTTTCATCAATTTTTAAGCTTTTACTTATTTTTAAATTCGGTTGGCATGAGATAAAAATGAAAGTTATACATTTTTCACAACTATGCAATAAAATATCATTTCCTAGAGTAAAATTAAATGAACACGCTTTGTCTTTTAAACCTTTGATAATGGTATTCAGAGATGTTATTTTATCCTTTTCAATCCATTTATTTAATTCTTCTTCATCAAGTGTTTTCATCTTTGCTTGACGTTCTAAAGTCACTAATCGTTCTTGAGGAATTTTACTCATATATTTAGGAGAGTCAGGAAACACACAAGGATATGCACCTTCAGAAAGTTTAGGAATATGTCGAGGACAACTAATACTTTTCCCATCATCAGTGGTGATAGTGTCATGGCGAATAATATCTTTATCCAAAAAATGTTTGGAACACACAACACTGTCTTTTGTTAACTGAAAATCATCCCTTGATATTTTTCTTAACCAAAGAGCTTTTAGCTGTTCAGATTTTGGAAATCTGAAACAGGTAACATAATCTTTACCAGGACGGTTTGATGTACAATTTGGTACACAACAATACCTTGGCATATTTCTGCATAAAGAAGAGGGAAGTAAAAATCTTATTAACTAATATAGAAAAGTGGCTCAATTCATTAAGGAAGATGTTATGTATTTGTTAATTTTTGAATTATAGAATAATTTTTTAATATTGTTATTTATTCAAAGTTATATATTGAAAGATATTCTTCTGTTTAAAAAAATGTAATATTTATAGAATTTATTACTAAAATATTTATAAAAAGTTAGTTATAAGTTCTTATAAGATTCTTATAAAGTTCTTATAAGGTATGTATAATTTAAAACATTTTCCAATTAAAAGTATTTATTTAAGAATTATCAATTAAGAATTAATCAACCATAATATCACTAATGCTATCGTCAAAATTTTGACAGGTGAAACTTGGTTTAATATCTTTAGAATTCTAAATTATAGTATATGCAACATTATATAATTCACATTTCATATATCAGTAACATTTTTTAAATATAAATAAAAAGAATATAGCAATATTCCAGAAAAAGAAAAATTCTCTAGATTAAAATTATAGAAAATAGAACATTAGAACTAGATTCATATTAATCGTAACAGAAATCATGCTCTAAACTATGGGTATTATGCATAAAATACTTAAAAAGTAAACACGTATTTAACTCACCTATTTCAGTTGACTTCAAGTTTAAAATAAGTATTTTTTTTTAATAATTGCATTGAGATGCAAAAAATTTAGATTAACATCTGAAATTTTTTTGCTTTACCAACACATCACATCGAAGCGTAGCGTGGTACACAACACAAATTTAGACGTTCCCTCCGATGATGACGTCAACGATCCCATGATTCTCAGCTGTCATAGCCTTGATTTCTAGAAAGCCTTGATTGAAGTCGGTGATCACTAACAGAAACGTCTTGATACGAGAAGAAAAAATTTGGATTTATAAATTTGTGTTAGAAAATAGTTCAAGGATTTTGAGTTGTAATTTTCATTTTTCATTAAGATTAGAATCTGTTAGACAGGCGGAGAAATTCACAGCATGCAAGAATTTTAATTTCCAAATCTGTAGATAGTTCAAATATCCAAGAGAATGATAATGCTCCTATTCCTAATTTTTTTCGTAGTTGATTCCTCAGATGTTCATGAAAAGGACAATCTAGGAGAATATGATCTATGGTTTCAGGTTCATCGCATTGACAGCGGTCTGTATGCCAGAGATTAAACCTAAATAGAATCGAATTGGTAGGAAAACATGTGGCAATTCTTAGGGCAGTGTGGTATACAGTTTCAAGGATTTTGTTGTCTGTTGTGCATGCTGAAGTAAATACACTGCCCAAAACAATTAAAGCATATTGTAAGTTTTACATAAAATAAAGATGAAACGAAATTTTTTTGTTGAAAATGAAAGAAGAGAATCACAAATGAAATTTTTTCTGATTTTCAAACTGTGGAGTATGCTAATTTTGAGTTCAACGTCAAAAACGTCACTTCAGCGGCAGTGAATGAAATTTGACTTTCAATTGAATAAAAGAAAGTGAATACAAGGATGATCGGTATTCAGTGACTGCTTTGTTTCCATGAGTAAGATGTCTCAGCGAAGTCATTTAACCGATTCAGAAACTTGGAGAGTTGTTGGAACGTTAGAAAGGGGCCAAACTCAAGCCGGAGTAGCGCAAGCCATTTGAGTTTTTCAAAGTCTGATTTCCAGGATCAACCGTTTTTTGGAGACTGGAAGTGCAGGCCGAAGACCAGGGCAAGGTCAAAGACGGACAACAACGCCCAATGAAGATCGTTATTTAGTGTTAACAGCTCGAAGACACCGAAATATGAACGCTACTCTTCTCCAACAACACCTTCGCTCGGCTACTGACCCCACGGTTTCAACTCAGACTGTCCGAAAACGGTTCCATGGTGTAGGTAGAGATGTAAAATTAACGGGAATTTTGAAGCTTTGGAATTTACTCGAGAATTTTGGGGAATATTAGGAATTTTGAGCGAATAAACTCAGCCAATCATATTTCGTTTTAGAGATTCTTTTTTCGCATATATATGAAGCGAAGGGAAGTAAAATTTGGTATCTGTAAGTAGTTTTTAAACAAAGTGAAATTTTATTTTCTACAATAAGCATTCATAAAAGCAGTGAAAAGCATAAAATATGAACATTAAAATTACAAAAAATATAGTATTGAAAAATTTCGTCCCTAGGGGATATTTTTATATCGGTGATATGTCGCTAAGATTGTTGGAAAGCCAATGTTTCTCACAAATATATATTTAATGAAACTATGAAAATAAACTGTAAGTTGTTATTTGACCAAAAATAATATTGTTTCACTGTAACAAATAAAGATTCTTTTCTTCATTTCTATTATTCCATTTTCAGTTCTGTTCAGTTGTAAAAGATTTATTATTTTTTGCTATCATTCTTTATATGATAGATTTGTTTCTTATTTTTTCGAAATGGCTTTAATTTAAAAAAAATGATTTCACTTTAATTTTAATGTATTAAATTTCTTAAAAACAAATTATTTGATAAAAGTAAGGCAGTACTTCATTTTTCAGTCTTTGTAATAAACTGAAAATTGATGATTTAAAAATAAATAATGTCAAGCAAATTGCTTTCACTTTTGTTTTGACTTCTAACTGACAAATTTTTAATCAATTTTGTTACGAAGGTTTTTGTATCATTATTCTATAGAAAGTACACAACACTATGTAATAAATCCTATAGAAATTATACAAACATTTATGAAGTATATCTATGTATAAAAAACTTGCAAATGAAAAAAAGTCTTGCCTGTTAAGAATGCCAAATAAAATTATCAGTATACTTCACATCATTACTTTTGATGGCAAGAGAAAATGATTGTCTTTTTGTATATAATACGTTCAAAATCTGAATCGATAAACAGATATTTAAACATAATTTAACCATAGAAAATAAAAGCACAATAGTTAAAAATTACTTTTTGAATGTTTCAAACAATAAATGTACATCCAGGCTATTACTTTTATTTAAATTGATCAAAAGTAACTCCAGATATCTAATGAAAAACAAAATGAATATCTATATACACTGACGATTGACGTTACAATAAAAATCTTGTATGCAATTTTAGAATCAGTTATCAATCTAATCTGCGTTTAATTTAACATTTTATAAATAATAAAAGAATAATATTTTTAAGAAATATATATTGAAAGATTGAAGTTTAAACATATTAGAAAAGAAATAATTTTCAATGAATATATATACATGTATATCATATATATTAAAAAATAGCATATCTAAGCGATTTCTCTGTCCAAAAATTTAAAAAATACACATTCAAAAAATAAACATTACGAATAAGAATTGCAGTGAACACAACTAGAAATCTCTCCAATCTTTACAAATGGCTGTAATCCTTTTCAAAATGCTTTCAGAAATTTCTATTGCCATAAATAAAAGTAGAAATCATTAAAATATATCTTTTTAAATATATTATGTGGTTTTAATAGTTATAAACTTATAAATTTTTAAGAAAATTCAAAATTTTCTCCAATTTTCAAAATTTGGGAATTTTCAAAATTTCCATGGGAAAAAAACCCGGTTTATTCCCGGAAAAAAACCGGTTTTTTCCCATCCTTGCAACACTAGTCTAAGGGGTCAATCTCTGGGCGCAGCTCGGAGAGGGGACCAAATATTTTCAAAGATATAAAAAAATTTTCCAGAAAATTTCAACCTTAGTTTGATCATATTAATTTTATTCGAAGAAAAAAATTTGGCATTTTGTAATTATTGTGTCATGGCTAAGAGAAGGGAAAAAAAAAAAAAAAAAAACACCAGGGATGAATCAGACATGGAAAAGAAAAGAGGTTTTTGATGAAAAATGACGAAAAGAAAAGCTGCTGGAGCTTCCCATAAATGATAATTTTACGCATATATTTCCTTATTAATAATAATTTTGCTTAGTTTAATTCCTTTTAAAGATTTTGTTCTTTTAACCACTCTTGTGCGATTTTCGTTTCTTAATCAGTTGGATGCAATCGTTTTTCATTGCTTTAAACCTTTCCTTTATAAGTTTCTTACTTTCTCTAAGTTTGGGATATTATTGTTTTGTACTACAAATCTTGGAAATAAGTAAATAACGAAAATATCCTAATTTTTTGATATAAAATTTCTGGAATATTATATTGATTAGTATCTTATTTCTTCCCAAATATCGTTCCGTCGGAAACTTCATTATGTAACATATTGATAAATACTTCAAAACAGTTTTTGGAGCATATTTTTTACATCCCTCTACTTTTGAGCATTGAACATCCGCGCACACTTACAGGAACAAATTGTATGCGCGAAAGTCGACAGCCCACTGCACGTCGCTTACTACGGAATGACAAGTACAATTGGCCGTAAAAATTTATATATTTAAAGATGTGGATTTAAATATTTTTTTCATTGTAGTCAAAATAAAGAATGTAAAGTACTTTTATGTTTAGTAATTTTTGCTGACAATTCGAGCCAAAAATTTTAGTCCTTTTATGTTAATAATCTAAAATAATGAACTTTTTTAAGTACTTTACTTAGTAATTAATACTTATTTTTATTCTAACGGTTTGGATTATTAAAAAGTGGTGACACATTTATTTACATAAATTATTAAGAATCGGCCTATATTATAAATAATCAATCCCAATAATAAGACTTCGTTTTTTTAAATGTATTAAATTAGTTATTGATGCCATTAACATGAAATGAGTTGATGTCAATTATATACAGCATTTGCGGCAACTTACTTGTGTGTGTATATGCTTTTTTGTTTAATCGTAAAACTTTATCTTGCCTTGCTATTATTTTCTCGATAAAAAATGCAATAGTCCTTATGCACCTTTATGAGTGCGGTAATTTTACAATTACCTAGAGTTCAGTGAATGCGCACTCACACCTGGGTTTTCATTTAAACTTACCACCTTTTATGAACAACTTTTAAATGTGTGTGAAATTTCTATTGTTCAATTTTATTTTATTTGTTGACATGTTATGGCTCAAAAACGTCGACATTGCTATAAAATAGCATATTAGCTACGTGTGATTACGTATGCTACAATGCATAAAAATAGAATTTATATATGTATATATATCATCGATTCGTGATTGATGCACGAAAATGAGAAAATCTTGAACTTGCGCAAAGAGAGACGAGGCTCTTTCGACTTTCATTGTACCCTCAAACAAAACAGTACTTTTCAAAAGCACAAAAATGGTTTCCAAAGGTACAACTTCTTAAAGATGCAAGTGTTCAGATCACGAAAATCACTGTTGTTTTTGTAAATAAAATCTTATTAAAATATTTATATTTAAAATATACTGTATTAGCTCTTTTTTGTCTTTAATGTTTTTTTTTTTCAGTATAATTTAAAATATTTCAGAAGCCAGTACTCTTATCGGTGTTTCTTGTTTTTAGTGTCATTTTCCTAAAACCTCTGGGGAAAAACTTTTTGTATTACGTATTTTCGGGAGAAAAGAAAACGATTGGGAGATTTATGAAATCTTAACTTAAAAAAAATTCATTTTTTGATGGAAATCTGGTAATGTGCATACAAATTATCCTAAATACAGCTGCAGCTATAGGAATAACCAAAAAAAACTTAGTCATCAAACATAAGTCAAAACTTCCTTTAAATGACTACATTTCAACGTATCTTAAATTTAAAAAATTTACTTGTATTTCGCATACATTAACGAAACGAGAACTGCGGTGACCCCGTTAGGTAGGACATTCATTCTCCTAATCGGAAGACAGTAAGTTCGATACCGACTCATACTGGTATACGTTAAATGTCGTTGTTGCACCAGCTTGCTTTCCTATGCTTAGCCCTGACTTGGGTTTCTTACCAATTAGATAGAAGTTGCTAGGTGAAGTCTTCCGAGATTTTGAAGCTAGGACCAAGCAGAAGACTCCCATAGTTCGCCTGCCTTACCCAAAAGTATCATTTCACTTGGAGGACATTGCGATCATGATCTATTTAACATACCCTAGCCCATTTTATAGAACACGATAGTCTTTCGTTAAGCCGAGATTCGAATTCACTACCTTTCGATAGTGAGAACAACGTCATAGCCAACCAGGCCACCGCATCCTAGAAGTTAAACAATGCTGTTGGGAGGAGCAGGTCCGGCGTTCGATCTCAGCCACAGTTGAACAAAGGGATGTTGCACTACTGCAGGTGTTCCTCTCTTGTAACCTGTGAATTTGGCCCGCCATCTATAAAAAGGCAAAGGCAATTGAAGAGGTGGATATTTAAACCCTCATTACGGCTTTCAGCAATTCAGCTGTCCACTTTGCCGTGTTAAAATGTTTTAATCAAGGGATCATTTTCAACGTAGTTGAGCCGGCAGAAGTATTTCAGGAATTTATGGCTACATATACTTACAATAGCGGTGTATTGTTGATGTTTTTGTTCCGCCAATAAATCAGCAGTGACGAACAAAGCAGCCAAATATTTAGCAGTTCATTTCAAGAGTTCGATTCCAACCTTAGGTTTAGTAGTCCGCAGTGAACCTTCTTTAAGCTGAAGGTCCCGCTATATAAGCTAAAATGTCATTCTTACGTTCTTCGTGAATCTTTACATTATACAGCGAATAAATTACCATTTAAAACGTGTTGAATGCATACACGACAGTTTATCGCTAAGAAAATAAAAAGTGTGATATACCCCCTCAAAAGACTTCAGGCTAAATCTGGCGTGCTTTATTTTGATTATAACGTTGCCGCTTTTCCCTTTGGTGTTACCAAGTTCAGTTTTTGTTGCCAGTTGGGTTTTTTCGTCATGTTTTATATCATTTTTGCATCCTATATAAGGTGTTTTTAAGTGGCAATAGCATTTGAATTTGAATTGATTAGCGACGAAAATAAAGTCGCTAAATGGAGGTATATACCTTACTAGTCCTATCAAAATGGACATGTGACACAATTTCTTTATGTTTAAATTAGATAATGGTACTTTGTAGAATCAATTTTGAAATAGATCTCACAGAAACAAACATGCTATAACAGAATGGACGAAACCCGTTGGAAATTCTCAAATCTATAAAGGTTATGAAAATCCATAGACATATTGAATTTTGTAAGGTCATGTTGCACGCCATAAAATGAAATAAAATTTCATCCTTGAATTTATATATATTCATGTCCCTTATTTCAAAAGATAAAATAATATTTCATCCTGGAATTTAAATATATTTATGTCCCTTATTCCAGAAAATGAAATAAAATTTCATCCTAGCAATTAAATACATTCACGTCCCTTCTTTACGATTATTTTTGGTTTTTTGAATGTTTCGAAACAACTGTCCACAATTCTTCTTCGAGTTGGGTTTGTATGTCATTAGAACCTCTGCTTTTATCAGCATTTTGTACTGTTAACTCCAAACCCAATGTTTCTTAGTTCCATTTGCTCGGATCACCCACTTTATTAATAAAGTCTGATAACCCTTTAATGGAATCTAGGTGTAACTCTCTAGTATGGATGATGCCTAAAGAGGTTAATCTAGGGAGGGCAAGAGCCTCGCATTCATAAATGATATGCTTGGCCGTTTCCTCTTGCATATGACATTTCCTGCAGATGGGATCTTGCTGAAACAGTCCCATTTTATGGAGATGTTTTCTGAAATAGTAGTGCCCAGTTATGAAGCCTACGATTAAACGTATCTTCTGCCTAGAGCATCTCAGAATTTCATAGGAAATCCTCGCTAATGATCTACAGATCATACTTTTAGCGTGGGTTTGACCAAGAGATTTGAGCCAAGCTTCATACATCTTCCGTTTTTCCCATCTAAGAACATTGGTTTTTGCGGTCTTCAAATTGATCCCACAAAAAGGTTCTGGACCAATGGGAACAAAAGACGATCCTTGTTTAGCAAGCTCATCAGCCCTTTCATTGCCTTCGATACCTTTGTGCCCTGGCACCCATACAAGGATCACCCTGTTTCTAGTTGCCAGTTCTGAAAGAAGGTTTCTACACTCCAGAATCATTTTAGATTTGATTTCGAAGGAATTAAGCGCTTTTAAAGCGGCTTGACTGTCACTGAAAATGAGAATCCGCTTATTAAATATTAAATTTTCTGTCTACTTAGCCATACTGAGCAGAAAACCATTGATGAAGCAATGTTAATAAATCGGAAAGTTTGATAGAGCTTAATAAAAGTAGATTTATGTTTGAGCATCCTTACAGCATTTCGAATTTAGCAGAAAGTAACTAAATAGAAAATCATATACTGTGGATGATTGGTTAATGAAAAATTCGCAATGCGAATGAAACAGACTACGAATTCTAATGAACTCTTCTGGGAGCACAAAGTGCAGGGTTGACAAACCCAACCGTCTAAAAATCATTTTTAATCTCTTTCCACGCATCGCTTTTTTTTTTTTAAAAAAAAAGTAGCCCTTCTTCATATTCAGTCGCAGACAGTGGATAATGGCCAAAACTTCTGCCTGGAAGACCGAAGCGTATCGCACAAGGCTTACAGACAAGCTGATTCTTGGTGACACGCCACAAACTCCCAGTCCTGAGAGGCTGTTCTTCAGTGTACCAGATTAGATCTCCTGTTTTAGTTTCAAACATGTTGATATCCCATTCCTCTCTAGTTGGAAAAACTATATAAAATGTCCTATCAAACATGTATGTTTTTTCCATGATGTCAGATGGCATCAGAAAAGTAGGGTCTTGAAATTTCCTGGTGATGCCCTTGTGCCCTTTGGCAACAGGCTGGTCATACCAGTGGTTTTGCAGCTTCATTCTGTATGCATTCAATCTTGCAACGCTGCATATGAAGATGTCCAAGGGAGTCAGATCCAACTCAACCTCCAATGCTCTAGTTGGCGTGGTGGAAATTACTCCTGTGATGCAGAGACAGGCTAGTCTTTGTAGACTCCTCAGTCTGTCAATCACAGTCTTCTGTTCCACCTTATGCCACCAGATCACACAGGCATATGTGAAAATGAGCCTGACAAAAGCTGTGTACATCCATAGCATCAGTTTTGGATGTAAACCCCAGTTCTTACCAAGCATTCGCCTGCAAATCATAATGCTTTGCTCGGTTGATCCTATCATCAATGTGCTTATTCCAGGTGAGTTTCTGGTCTAAATAGATGCCCAGATACTTCACCTCTGAAGCCACATTGATTTCAACATCAAAAAGTCTTGGTATGAAAAAACCTTTCCGTTTCTTTTTGCGTATAAAAGGTACAAGGTAGGTTTTCTGAGGATTAACCATCAGGTCCCTATCCATGCACCATTGACCAACATAACTTAGAGCATCCTGCATGAGATGACAAGTTATGTCAAAATCTTTACCAAGGATAAGGATGACAATGTCATCAGCATATCCCTGCGTATAATAGCCCTTATCATTTAGATGTTTTATAAGGCTATTTACAACTAGGTTTCAAAGTAATGGTGACAGAACACCTCCTTGAGGACAACCTCTAGTAGTCTTTTTTTCAAATGATTCACCGAAGATGTTCATTTGTATATATCTATCCGAAATTAAGGCCTCAATCCAAGTACACAGGGTCTGATTAATCCCTGCCCCTCTAAGTGCATTGAGGATGGATGGATGGGAAGTATTATCAAGAGCACCCTGGATGTCGAGGAAAGTTGCCAAGGCAATATCCTTTTGATCCAGAGTGGCTTCAATCTTGGAAACTAGCTGATGTAGAGCAGTCTCTGTAGATTTGCCGGGTTGATAGGCAAATTGAAGAGCATGCAAGGGACTATTTCTACCCAAGTAATCTCTAATATGCCGATCAATGATTTTCTCCATAATTTTAAGAAAGAATGAAGAAAGACTGATTGGTCTGTATGACTTGGCCTAGTCATAAGTGTCCTTGCCAGGTTTTGGAATGAAAACAATCCTAGTCTTTTGCCATGTCTTTGGTATATATCCCAGGGCCAAACTAGTTCTATAAATTCTAGTTAGCATTGGTATGACAACCTTCTCTGCCTTCTGGATCATGATGGGCATAACTCCATCAGGCCCAGGGCATTTTAGAGGTTTAAAGGCAAAAATTGCCCATTTAACAATGTTGTAGTTTATGGTATTTTTAGCGATGGTCCATTGATTGCTATTGACTCTTTGCAAAGAGCCAATGCAATGTTCCCCTTCGTTGCTATAAATATCTCTAGCTCCCGGGAAGTGGGTCCTGGTCATAATTTCCATAACCCCTTTTCCGGAAGCAGCAAAATTACCCTCCTCGTCTTTTAGGGTACCAACCAAAATAGGTTCATCCCTTTTAAGGAATTTCTGGAGTCTAGCTCCTTCAGAAATAGAATCTATCTCGTCACAGAACTTCCTCCAGGAGTTAATTTTGCTTTTTCTAACAAGTTTGTTATAAATAGTGAGGGCCCTTTTATAGTTCTCCCATTCACCATTTTTCTTAGCTTTGTTAAAAAGTTTTCTAACATTTGCTCTTTCGGCAGCTAGAGAGTCATTCCACCAAGGGCATTGGAGTTTAGCTCTTCTAGTGCGAATGGGGTAATTGTTATGATAAGAATTTAGAATACTTCTCTGTAGGAGATCTGCTGTAACTTCTAGATCGTAGTTGTCTCTAATAGGTCTGTTCCCGAGCTCAATCAACCCAGTCAGTTCTTCTTGGAATTTCTTCCAGTCCGTCCTAACTGGGTCTCTGAATATGCGATCCAGACACACATTAGAGTGAATTTCAAAATGGATGTTTTGATGATCTGAACCAGAAGGTCTGTCATCTACTTTCCAGTATTTGATATTTTTACTAATCAGCGTTGTCGCTATAGTAATGTCAATTACTTCAGATCGATTGGAAGTAATAAAAGTTGGTTCGTTGCCCACATTTAGAATATCTAACCCATAGTTTAGAATAAATTCCAAAAGGTACTCACCTCTTTTATTTGTTTCCGTACTTCCCCAGACAACATGATGAGCATTACAGTCTAGTCCTAGGACTACTTGTAAGTTGTTATTACTGCAAAAGTTCATGAGCTTGTGTAGAGAATGGTCAGGTGGAGCCTTCTCTTCATAGGGCAGGTATCCAGAGCCAAAAACAATTTCCCTGTCCCTACCATCTATGTTGAGTCTGACTTCCACAGCTGTCAGGTCCCTAAGAATAAATTCAGAGAGGGGAAAAACCTCAATGTTTTTATGTAAGAGTATACAAGTTCTAGCGTTACCATTAGTACAGTAGATAAGCTTACCTTTAGTTCCTTTGAGACCACTGATTCTCCCCCTAACCAACCAGGGTTCTTGAATCAGGGCCAGGTGTATATTCCCAGCAAGAAACTTCTTACTGATGTTAGTAGTACCACTTCTACTGTGGTGGAGGTTAGCTTGAACTACCTTCACCCCCATCAGCAGGAGCAGGTTTATCAAGTACTTTAGCCTGCACATGGTGAAGTCCAATATGAAACCTATATCCCCTTACACGAAGTGTGGCAGCATCTAATTCAGGCACACTAAGAACGATGGTCCGCCCAGATGGGTCATTCTTAATGTTAAGAACGTTCCACTCCAATGGAGTGACCCCACCGTTCTGAGCCTCGATTTTTCTCAGGAGCTCTTTAAGTTCCAGTTCATTACAGATTTTTGGCAGTTTTGCAATTATCTTGGTGGTTCTGACAAGTTTCCTTGCCTCACCCACCAAGAGTTTATGTTCTTGCCAAGGGCTTATATCATTGACATTCTGTTCCAGCCACTTTGAGCTCTCCAGATCTGCACAATTGATAATAAGAGCCCCGTTTTCAAGTTTACAGGATAGGAAGGTTGGGGCAAAGCCCTCCTCATTCCTTCCTACTTTCCTGGTTAACAAGAGTTCCAGGTCATAGGCCTGTTTCTCTGTTAACCGTTTTTTTTGATGAGCTTCTAAGAGCAAGGCCATCTTGATAGCCGTGAGAGCCGCCCTGTAAGTAAATCCCTCAGGTCCTTCTCTCTTGGCAGCCTTTCCGACCTTGCCCTGGTTCATCCGGTTGGCAGGACGCTTCTCGCCTTTGGTTGCCTTGGGTTTTTCAACCCAAGTCCCCTTAGCGATTTTGCGCTCCTTCACCAGCTTCTTTTTCTGGGCACCAGATATTCTCTTTTAAGCTTGATTCTGGTCAGAGAGTCAGTCATGCTAGAGATAACTTCCTGACTCTCACCAGAAGAAGATGGTTTGGAGGTCATTTCTACCTCCTGTGAAGGTTTCATTGCTACCCCTTTATTAGATTGTCTCTGAGTTCCCTTGTCTTTTTCAGAAAGGTCTGCTTCAGAAGTTTCTCCTGCAAAAGTAGAAATGTTTGTTATTTTCAATGTCTTTTCAGCCATATAATAACAGTTAATAAGCTCAGGTAATATGACAGTTGCCTGAGTTACTGGGCAAGGCAATTTACTCTAGAAGTTCGCCAAGCAACTAGAGGCTCCGTTAAGACACCAATACCGCGGTGCCAATTAGCCCTAGGCACGGAACGCATAACATCAGGGTTTACGGGAGCTGGTTCGCGGCCTCTTATTCAATATTCAAGGCTATCCTGTCACTCCTACAGGACGTTCAGTTATCCACCACCTACTGACGCGCCTGGTGGCTAGCTCAAGCCCCAGAGGGGTACGCATACCCCCTGGTTCCAGGACTGTCCACAATTAGGAAGCCCAGTGGCTTAATGGTAGTGTTTCACGCTCCCAAGACACAGGTCCGATCCTCGGGCCGGGAAAAGTCGACTCAGCCTTTCATCCCTTCAGTGGGTCAATAAACTGAGTACCAAGCTTACAAGGGAACTAAACACTGGAGGTTTTGCTTTAGGCTGACCACCTAATCGGGACATATGCTTCACACCCTAGGGCCTCTCGGTCACGAGATAAGAGGTGGGGTACTGTAGGCATAATTCATATGGGCTGCAGTGCCACAGAGTTTAGTCCACAATTAGGGTTTTTCGCAGCGAGATTCTAGCCTTGGATAGAACTCGGAATCATTTTGTGTGACACCCTATACTTTCCTTTCTTCTGAGCTATTTTTGCATATCAGCTGAAAATTAATTTCTCTACATAGTTTTTATATGGTCCACTATTTTGACAAAATAAAAAGTAATAATTTTTCCTAATGCTCGACTGCCTCTTAAAAAATTTAAATATATTTAGCGCTACAAGGAGTGAGGAGAATGGCAATTTTTACAGTGGGAATCCAAACTTTGCCTCAACAGTAAAAATATGATGTAACACATACAAAGAGAAAGGAGGTTGCCAAGCTCGAGCCAAGATTCGAATATCGGGCCTACTGCGTCTACGTTAGGAACGCAAGACACTCCATCTTTCGCAATAAAATGTGTAAAAGTTTTTAGTTTTGTAATAAATGGGGTTTTTAAATCTTGATGTCCGAGGTTGACTGTAAAAATGTATTAACGTTTCAAAATAAAAATTGAGTAAAAAGAGCTTTGGAAAATGTTATTTTAATAAAGTTATTTATTAAAAATTGACAAGACAAGGGTTAGACCTTGTTCAGTCTGTAGCGAGAATAATTAACACATATGTTACAGAATTTGAGCATAACCAGGTAAATTTTTTTAGTGCCAATGTTTGTCCTAAATATGTCATAAATAGTCTGAATTTGTTGAAAGCTCAGGTTTTCCTTAAATCAGCAACTAATCAGTTTTTTGTGCCAAAAAATTGTTATTTGTGTGTGTGTGCTTTTCATTATTGAAAGTTAAATACGAAATAAAACAAAATGCAAAACATTCGAAAATCTTCAAACAGAAATGTTAAAAAGAATCTCAAAAATAAGAAAAGAAAAACGATCGGAATAAACACGTGATTTAATGAATGAAATATGTAAATTTAACCGTAATGCACAATATTTCTAAAAATGATCTTATAAATTTTTATAAAAAAGAAAACCATATTTTCACAATTATTAAAAAAAATTAGTTTAAAAATTTACTAAGTACATTTTATCTTTTATTTATTTTACAATTATTAACTGTGCGTTTCCACGAACCAATTATTTTTACTTATATAATAAAACATTAATTTATAACCTTTTGCAGAAAAAGATAATTATCATTGGACTTTTTTAAACAATAGATCCCATTTTTCTAAAGAAAATAATTACCAATGATTAATAATTTACATACTCAAATGAGAATCTAACCAATCAGGTCACGGGGGTCCCATGATAAATGTCGTGACACAAACCTTTTTGAAAATAACTAAATTTCACTAAATCTTTGATTAATCCCTAGTACACAAAGCGATATTGGAATTATTTTAACAGTCCATGTTGCTACCAGCAAATGTGATTCCTGAATATTTGATATTTATATATCACATGAACACTGATTAAAAGTAAAAGAATAAAAATTTATCGTTTTTTTTAAAGCAAATTATTTTTCCAATAAATGTCGTCAGAAAGTATTAAATATAAGGCTGGAAGAAAGTAAAAGCATTGTCATTGCAAAGCGATTAATAACCTAAGATGCTGTGTTGAAACTTTAGTTCCTTTTCACCCGGCTGGAAACCGTTATTTGTAACTACTTAAGAAAGTGAATTAAGATGAAAAGGGAGTGGGGGGCAAGAGTTCAAAATGAAATCAATTTCGGGAATGAATTATATCAAAACCGAAGTTCTACTTTGGCTGTAACTATTGTTCAACTACAGAAAGTTGAAGTTCATTTTCCACACAAGCATCGTATTTTCCTGTATATAATCCGCAGATAACAAGTTCTGCGTTTAGTAGGCCGCCACGGATAATCTTATAATACAATTTTGGAATAAAAGTCGTTTAGGTTTCTTAAATTAATAACAGATGGTGCCACGATTTGGCTATTTATTTGAAGTATAGTCAGCATTGTCCAATATCATTCAAGAACGATTCGGTTTTACGGAACAATATTAGTTGCATTGGTATAAAATGATATCACTTTCTCAGCCCTTTCAGTGCCATTTATTTGCAATTAACTAGAAATTAAAATAATATTCGCAAAAAGTAAACTAAAAATACATTATAGAATGAATTGCAGCGAAAAGTAAAAACGAGCACAAAAATGCTTCTATAACTAGAGAAAATTCGAATTAACTGATATATTCCTATATCACACTGAAGTTTCCCAATTCAAAAGGCCAAAAAGGGTGTCGATAATTTACCCATGTAAATAATCTTTCCTTGTAAATACCTCAACACTAGAGACTCCCAAAAGAGAGAAAAAACAGTAAAAAATTAACACAGCTGTTTCCCTGGTCATTGATTTTAAGGCTAATCGAGCTCGCGTTTAGTCGTTGCTGCGCATGTTCCAGGTGATGGAACACGTTGCTGTATCAGATAATCCTGGGTGTACTTTATGTATAAAAAAATTAAAAGTAATATAGAATAAATTCAAGGCACATACAACAAAACAACACAGAAATTTCTTTTCTAAGAAATATTTCTACGAGGAACAAAAAAAAATTGAAAATACCCCTTCAAAATAAAGGGGATTAAATATTCTGCTACAGTTGATTATCGATCGACTTATGTAGTGCTGCCATCTATTATCAAAAATGCAAATTTCATCCATTTATCGTCAAATGTAATGATTTGGTAACAATTGAACGTTTGGTGTTCCATCATCTGGAATACTGAACTGCAAAGGGATGTTTCGCTCCAGAAACGATTAATTCTGGTGTACTTTATTTCGTTTATTGGAAGCAAAAATGTTCCAGTTTCACAACAAACTTTAAAAAGTTAGAGAAAAATTTGGTGACAAAGCTAGCGCGGTACACAAAAAAAATTAATATCCAATGCGCAGTTCGAAAATAATCCATTTCTTTTAAATAATATTAAGAAATAAAATTGATGAGTCTTTATTACTTACAAAATATTAGATAATGATCGGTTTATCGCTCTTAGCGTTGAGATGGATCTAAACATATTTTTTTCTGTACAATATTTTTAATCATACTATGTAATTTTTTTTAAAAATTCGCCTCCTGTCAGAGTCGAATAATCGTCATAAAAGTTCTGTGGATTATGACTTTTTTGTTTTTTGAAAAAAAAGCGATGCGTGAAAATAGATTAAAAATGATTTTTAAACGGTTGGGTTTGTCAACCCTGCACTTTGTGCTCCCAGAAGAGCTCATTAGAATACGTAGTCTGTTTCATTCGCATTGCGAATTGTTCATTAACCAATCATCCATAGTATATGATTTTCTATTTAGTTACTTTCTGCTAAATTCGAAATGCTGTAAGGATGCTCAAACATAAATCTACTCTTATTAAGCTCTATCAAACTTTCCGATTTCTTAACATTGCTTCATCAATGGTTTTCTGCTCAGTATGGCGAAGTAGACAGAATTTTATGTTTAGGCAGCGATAATTTTCAGTTTAAACAGAAACAATTGCAATACCGTAAATATTTATCCGATAAAGAACACTTTACTTTCTCAGTTTAACACTTTAAAATAAAGCAACAAATTACAAAATAAATAGAAATTCTGCATATTATACTTTTTATTGCGATGTTGCAAATAGTTGTATCTTTTCGTTTGCTATAACTAGTGTCAATTGATGCCACAATGGCCCAGTGAATACAGGCATCGTTCACGTGACCCCGCCGAAGATTCTTCGAACTGAGACAATTTGTATCTGGCATCTATTCATAAATGTGTCCCGAATAAAGGACAAAAGCTCAGATATCGACCTCGTCAGCTGTTCGTAATTTTATGAGAAGAGTATTTCATCTAAGTCAATAAATGTAAACAACCCCATCATAAACGGCTCAGCTCTATAGAAACTTTTTTTCAAAGTGAGTTGTAAGTTTGTTTGGTCACTAATATTTTATTTTATTCGCATGAAAGGTAATCAGACGCAAACCTAAAACTTTGCAATTCCAAACTAATGTGACTTCTCTAACCTGAGGTGAATAGTCAAGTAAGTGTATGCTTGTGGACCCGAAAGGAAATATAAATTGTTGAGAAGCGAAGGAAGGAAGAAGTTTTTAAATATTAAATGGAACACATTTCAAAGCTACGAATAAATAATTTTTAGCGATTAAATTCTATATTTTATAATAACGATGCAAGTTATATCTGATACGAAGTGCCTGCTCGCGAGTCATCCTCGTTACAGATGATTCAAAGTCATGAATTCATTACCAGTATTTGGATGCATCCGTCAGAAAAAGATACCAAGAAACCTACATTAATTGTATAGATTCAATTCCTGCGTAAATGTATACAGTATATGATAAACTCGATATTTTATATTTATTACATCGAAAGCTCTGACTTTGTCAAGAAGTCATAATTCATTTTTGTTTAATATTTAGTTGATGCTTTAATTTATCTTTTGTCACAAGTGATTAAATATGAAAATTGGATTCAGGAATCGACCTCGTCACTTCACTATGAAAAGAGGAAGATAAACAAGTGAATGCGTATGTGTGAACCAAATCCTTAAAAGTTAATAAAATATACTAATGAAATGCACATCCAACTTTTCCTCTGACGTGGTATGAAATCACGTACGCTTGGCTGTCCTTCAGATTTAAGCAAAGGTTTTACTCAACGGATAGACAACCACAAACTCTTATTTCAAAATATGACATTTCCTTTTGTACGCATCACAAGAAAAGTTATAGTTTCCTACCTCGAAGAAAATTATTACGTAATATATTCGTGTATATATACACTTTGCTTTGCAGTAAATAATTTCAAAAATGAAATTATCACCGAGTAAGCAGATGGCAACTGAATGGTTAGTTTCGACCTTCAGTTCAACACACTTCTACACCTCAATTCCCACTCACGGTTTAACATTTGCGGACGAAATGTATTTCACAAGGAAAACTGATCAATCGGATTTTTTTATCTTTTGCCCAGATTATTATCATTTGAAACTATTTGTCAGTGAACGCCTAATTGCATTTTTTAAAATCTGGCTTGTCACTATACTATTACTTTGTGTACGCAAGGATTAATTCAAATGCTATATACTTTCATTGTCACACTTGAACTGAAAATCAGAGCATTAAATACAAGCAGTTACTCGGTTTTTTAAACTTTAAAAAAGTGTGTATGTATATACGTACAAGCACTGTATCAAATTTTGTACAGTGGCAAATAAATAATATATTGATACACATGTGACAGTAATAGCATTCTTCCAGAAGAAATTATATTTTATTCAGAAGAAAGCTGTTTTATAATGGCGGATGGAAGACTTGAAATATGATTTTAGTATGTAAACTCATGACATAGAGATTTACTCATAAAACATGACATAGAATTATGATTCATATGCGAAACGTAAATTTTATAATTTAGCAAACAATTTTGAAATGACTAAGTAATTCTAACTGTTGAGGTTTTGATTTTGATAGACAATAAATAAACTAACCAATATTGAAATTTAACACCAAGAAGAAGCTGTCAGAAATAAACAAATTTCTAGTAGAAGCATCTTACCTAATTATGCAAGTGGTGTGAAATGCGCAGCTCTTCGGCGCACGTTTGAATAAGATATATAAGGTGAGGAACAGAAAGTGTAGACGATAATAGCGCCATTATTTTGCTGCTTTGAAAACAATCCTTAACCTCTTCGCGACGGGCGGTGCATATATGCTTTTTTAAGCTGGACAAGTTTTAATGATCACTAGATGGCACTATGTGTCCATTACATTTAAACTGAACGTAGTCTTGGTGTTTTGACCTTCATTTTTTTCGTATTCTTGCGTTTTTTGATTATCAGCTGTGGGTGGGGAGAGATGAAATCTTAATGTAAACAAACACAGCTCGCCTCTTCAACTATCCAAGTGATTTAAGGATTCTGGCTTCTGATAGCTCTCCGAACACTTTTTATTTTGTTTTCGCTACTATTGGAAGTCTTTTAGGGTTTTAGCACGAGTTTCGTTACAGTTTTTACTGCTTTCGGTTTTATTTGCTCACTTTTCTTGTTATTTGTAAAATTCGCGACTCCAGATTATTATGGTAAGCATTTTTCAACCCTTAATTAGAACAAAAAGGGAGAAAAAAGTCACAAAAAGAGCATTGTTTGCTCACAAACCGTGATGAAAGAAAAGAAAACCCAACAAAACATTTTATACTTGCAAATCATGCAATGTCGGACTTTGCGTTTCTCTGTCATTTGAGATTTTCCATACTCAGTCATCATTTTAAATTTTGTTATTTTTTCTTGTAAATAGCCCTTGTATAGTTTTTATTAATTTTCACATATGTTGAAGTGTTTTGTCCATTAAAATTTTGGAAAAACTAGAATTGCACTGTCGAAAATTATTTCTCAGAGTAAGCAACTTTTTTATATATATTTTTTCATATAAATTGAAGGAAAAACATTATTAGTCTAGTTTTAAGTTATAAGATAGGTTATGTGATAATCTAAAATGCTACCAAAAATTGCGGTGATAGGACTTTAACTTTATTTACGAATTTATTTTCTAAAGTTAGGCCTAGCGGAGAAAAATCCCCCTCCTGTAAGATCATTCCTTTCTTACAGGACGTCTTTCAGCTTCGTCCTGAACGCGCGTCTTAAACAAAGGCGCCCCGTCGTGAAAAGGTTAAGAACTTCTCGTCGCTGAAAAGTCAAATTGTAGAGAACCTAAGCCATTGTTGACGTTAGTCAGTTCTAGCTGACAGGCTAGTTTACGAGAGGCATGGTAATCAGACAGACAAGGGCATGTTATGCTGCGGCTGGTGTTGAACAACTTCCCTGCCTAAGGTGGTGGTCACGAAATATCTCTTCGATCGAACACGTTTGGCATATGATTACACGGCATGACAATTTAATTAATTCAATAAAATCTCGTTTGATTTGCTTATAGCTCGACATTAATTTTTTGCACATGAGGGTTAATCAGATCGTAAACTACGGTTAAAGTGAATTCTAAATCATTACAAACATCCTTTATCAACGTGGGATTTGAACACGCAAACTGTATGAACCAAAAGCAAGAACGCTAACCACTCATCTTAATAAAATCTGATTGATATTTTAAGCACAATAGAACCTTTAATTTATTTGCCATAACACTGTCAGTAAATCATATCTATTTTGAAAACAATTTATTTTAAGTTATGCTAATTGTTTTATTAGACAAATCACCTTTAAAATCAAATTTTACACCATTTAACTAAAATTCTCTTTTAATTAATTAAAAGTGCCATAATTTATAAGTATATTGGGAATCATTAAAAATAAAGGGAATGAATTGCTTATTAGATTACTGTTATGTGTCTGGCTGATTATCTAACGTCCAAAGCAGCGATTCTCAACCACGGGCAGCAAATTTTAGAAATGTATAATTTTTAAAAAGTAAAGTTCGCCGAACTTAAGCTAGAATACACTGCAAAGGAAAACTTTGTAGAAAACTGTATGAGAGTAACATAGTCATTTTTACAACAGAATATAAATGAAATTAAGAAACACGAAGCTCTCAAATTTCTCATTATTATCTTGTAATTAATGTAGTTTAATAATCTTGTAATAATTACATTAATAAAAATTTTTTACTTGTCGACATATTATAATGCATTATCTTTTTTTTTTATGTGAAGCCAAATTTTGAAATCGTTATAAATATGTCGCGACAAAATAAAAAATTGAGAATCACTGGTCTAAAGTTTTTACACTCATTTCATGTCACTAAAATGACGAGGTCAATAACTGAGCTTTTTCAAAAAGAACTCTTTTTCCCTTCATGTCACTTAACACACAAATGAAGAGATCAACCAAAGGAAAATCTCATTTTTCTCACTGAAGAACAGCTTTAGCAATAAACAAGCAAATTGAATTTTTTTTTTTTGAAAGTAAAGGTTTTTTAAGATTATGAAATAATGATATCAGACCACGTGGGATTGTAATTACTTTTATAAACACTTTCATTTTATGGTACTGATGCTCGAACAAGCCGAGTAATTATTGCTATTAGCGAAGAACTAATTTTATTTATGCAAAGAAATATTTCGCTCAAGATTAATTTGTGTCTGTGTGCACCTTCATTTTTTACATTTAAAATTATGTTAATATAATCAATATTTTCAAAATAACTAAAATACTTTCTCCTGAAATGTTTGCTATGAAAAAAAAGTACCAAACAATCATATTTAATGGAAAATAGAAATAATGTTCTTGTGTTATGTGAGAGAAATAAACACACCACACCAAAGAAAAATTTACTAAAACTAAAAAATTGTAAAAGTACAATTTCTTTTTAACGATGAGATTTATCCTTTTCTGACATATTATATTCAGCCTTTATGATATTTAAAAAATTGGAAGAATTGATATTTTAAATTTCTAAATACATTTACAGTTAATAATATAGTCTAAAGATAATTTTATAAATCCATAAAACTTTTTTAAATAAAACAATAAATTAACATTTCATTACTGTGACTTAAAATATTTAAACATTTTTTAAATTTAATCAGGAATAACTTAATTATATCAAATAATATAATGATTAGGTAAAAAGCTTGAATACATATATGTGTGAGTATACTTTACTCCAAAATTTGTCCATCAAAATTGAAATAAGCGCTGCATAGAAGAAACCTGAAATGATTAACAGATAATTAAATACAAAATTCTTTAAAATTCAAATAGAAAAAATTTATCATTCAAATCAAGGTGCAAAATTTATAATTTGTAAACATTAAAAGATGTCTAAATTTCTTAACTTCTACAAAGATGAATCTTTGTAGGAGTTAAAAAATTCTTAATTTGTTTTTAACGGAAATAATTTTATTACATTAGAACTAAAACGTTTCAAAATTATAATAAATTCTTGCTGAAATACACTTTTGCTACTGAAACTAAATACCTAATTAAATATTAAGTTGAACACGGAAATCTTATATAAGATGATAAAAACGATAAAGCTTGTAAAGAGTGTTGATGTATGAAGCAGTAATAATTATCGCTAAACACCAAAGCTTTTAGATGATAACTTTAAGTGTTTGTCGAGAACGATTGTCCATATAGCATCGCCACTTGTCAAAAAGCTAAAGTAAATTTATATTTTAAAAAAAATTACACCTTATATTTTCCATGCTAGTCGTTTCCTACCAGTGCTCAGGCGTATCCATGAATGATTAATCAAAAGAATGGCTTGATCTGAGAAGTAAAATTAGGTGATTTATTTAGATATTTTATGAAACAAATAGAGGTGCATTACTTCTACTGGAACACTGATTTGCCGTCGAAATCCGATGTTAAGCGAAAAAAAGTAGCAAAATCTTGGATACAACGTTGTAAAATTAATGCATTTGTAATACATATTAAGAGCTTTGGATATAGAAACTAGAATCACCGCTACTATTATTCCAGTAAAAGAGTCAGTATAACAATGTAACAAGCAGCTTAGAAAGTTCTTTTCAGTGTCCCTGAACTTAAATCTGACTATTGTGGAATATATGCAGAAACTAATTTTTACTGAAAAGATTGTCATAATATCCTGATGTTACATTGCAATTATTTATTCCACCATTGAAACGAATATGCAACTTATTAAAGTTGAAACAGCATTTAGTTACTATCAAAATGCAGGGTTCAGTAATTAGGGGCCCACATGTCCTGTGTGGCATATACAAAGAGTTTTTTCTTGCTCAAACGATCAGAAAAGTCCACTTTGTACCAGTATTGCACTTATTCGAGACCAAATATTCATTTCTAATTTACAACACAGGAAGGCCATAATAACATGCATAAGGGAATGAAATTCTTGTAGTATGTAAAAATAATAAATGTGACAACCATCTAATAAGCTGACAGCATCTGTAGAACGAAAAATAAATCAACATTGCTGGTAAGCTTAACCGGCGATCCACGAAGTCTATAAAAATCGAGCTTCTTCGGTTAATCTGATCAATTACAATTTTAAATTTGTGTGAAACACAGTAAATGAATTAATTTTCTCAATTTTAATGACACAATAAATCTTCGAAAAAACATATAATGAGGGAGGATTGTGGTGTTTTAGGAAGAAGAGATAAATATATTCCTGTTAATGTAGAGGACAAAGAATGTGTTTATTGTATCAATGCAAATATTTAAAGAGTGTAATCCAAGTATCATGATAGCCTACAATTTAACTAAACAATTTATTTTGGATGGCAGTTATTAAGTAGTGTATAGTAGAGAAAGAGAGATTGCAACCGTATTATATAAGCTGATAGATGGAAATCAAAAAATATTTCACTGTCAAGGCAAACCACAGAGTACCGCATTAACTTCATCAGTGTGGTACTTGCAGAATTTGATTTCCTTTGAAATTAGATGAAAGTACAAATAAAGATACTGATAAAACAAGCATCTTTTTTACGAAATTTCGCTATTAGATTAATTACTTAGCCTACAAATGCTCTAGGCAGAAGATACTTTAATCGTAGGCTTCATAACTAGCACTACTATTTCAGAAAACGCCTCCATAAAATGGGACTATTTCAGCAAGACCCTATACCTACAGGAAATGTTATATGCAAGATGAAACAGCCAAACATATCATTTACGAATGCGAGAACCTTGCCCTTCCTAGATTAACTTCTTTGGGCATCATCCATACAAGAGAGTTACACCTAGACTCCATTAAAGGGTTATCGAACTTTATTAATAAATTGGGGGATCCGAACAACTGGAACTAGGAAACATTGGGTTTGGTTGGTTGGGTTTTATGGCGCAAGGTCCAAAATTGGACATGCTGCGCCAGCATTAGGTTTTGAGTTAATAGTACAAAATGCTGATAAAAGCAGAGGTGCCCAATGACATACAAACCCAACTCTAAGAAGACGAAGACGAAGTCCAATGGAGTTAGCGCTATAAAATTAAGGGACAAGGTATCTTTTGTTCTGGAACAAAACAGCAAGCATTAAAATCGATGAAGCCAAAGCTCTTAAGAGGAAAAAATGTGTGTTATGGTTATGCAATGAGCTTAAAGCATGCCAAATTTACTACTTCTAGTGTGGTGAATAAAATAAGAGCAATGTCATTTCTATCCGCCATCGAAAATTCTGTGACTGTAGAGAGGCAGATTATGAAGACATAATTAAATACAATAGTTTGAGGTGGTTGAACCTAGGCAAAGTGATAAAAATGTCTAATCATTGAAAAATGAAAAACCTCTCATTTTTAGAAACGAAGGAGCCATCAAATGATTTTGTTTAAAACATAAGATTGTAGAAAAGCAGCTGATATATTTGAGAAATTATATTTATTGAGAGATTATGCACAAAGAAAAATATTGTTTGCTCATGAAATTTGGAAATCAAAGATGTTTTTAGAAGCAAAACTTAGTCTACTTGCAAAAAAAGCAAGTAGTGAATTTTTTTCCCCTTTATTAGGAAAACAGAATATCTTTTAAAATAAATTATATTTTAAATACATTCTGTTTTCCTAATAAATGGATAATTGAGATATTTTGGTTTGTAGAGACAATCACTTGAATATTTCAAGATTTTAAAAAAATCTAGCATAAATTTTATTTGTGCATTCATTTAAGGAAAGATATTTATACAGTCTTAGGAGCTGCAGATTGAGTTAATTGACTTGTGAATAGGTTTGATTTGTTTGCTTTTTTACGGTTTCATTTTGAACAAGGCTAATTAGATTGGAACTGATAGTTTATCTAACATAAAGTGCCCGACATTGAAATTTGCATAATTTTCCAGTCACATCTTCTTGGTGTTGAATTTTCTGAGAAAATGCACCTTACCAAGTTATGCAAACGATGTAAAATGCGCAGGTCTCCAGCGCATGTAGGATGAGATATAAGGTGAGGAACCCCCAGAGTGTGCAATATTCGCGACATTATTGCTGCTTGGAAAATAATCGCTAAAGTTTGTTCTTGCCGCAAAAGATAATTGCATAGAATATCAGGCCATCGTCGACGGAGCCAGTTCTAGCAGACAGACGAGTTTACGAAGGGCATGGTGATTGGACTGAGAAGAGCAGGTTAATCCTCATGGCGAATCACAGCGGACAGTCGCCTGACGGTCGGTTGGTTGTCGGTTTGTTTGTCGCTCAACGGTCATTTTTTGCACACGAGGGCTAATTAGACCGGGACTTACGGCTTAAAGTGGATTCCGAACCACTACAAACATCCATGCCCAAGGTGTGATTCGAACCCACGAACTGTTAAACCGAAGGCAAGAGCGCTAACCATTCAGCTGCCAGCTCGGCGGACAGACGCCTGAACGCCTCCACAGTGCACAGGCTGAAGGGAAAGATGGATGGGACAAGGAACTGTAATACTTTTGCGGGTTGCTGGTACAACCAGAATAACATCATCACTCCTGGATCAACGTGTCCGACAGGAGGCGTTCTTGCAAAGCACGTTAACCGAAATTTTGTAGCATATGCAAGACACCCTGCATGCTCGAGCAGAACCATTTGTCGTCGATTAGCTGTTAGTAGCTTACGCTCATGGCGTCCGTTAAGCAGAATTGCTTTGACCCCACAGCATAGACACCAACGTCTGCAATGGTGCCGCATTAGAGCTCTGATGAGTCACGCTTCTGTTTCTTAGGTGACAGTCGCCGCGTATGAGAGTATCGTTGACGTGGAAACAATTATGCAGCAATTGTGAAACACTCCAACGCGTATGAACGCGGCATCATGGTTTGGGGCGTACAATTTTACACGTCTTTTCTAGTACGTATTTACGGTACTACGATAGCTCAACGTTACGTGCATGATGTGCTGTGGCCAGTGATATTCGTCTACATTCAGGGGGGCATATGTCTTTTATCAGCAGGATAACGCCCGATAGCAGATTGCTCGCATCAGACAACATGCTCTGCAAGGTGTACAACTGCTTTCATTGTCACGTGCTCGCCAAACAATGCAAGTACCAATTGAACACATTTGGGATACATTAGGATGCCATTTGCAAAACCCTGCCACTGCCTTCTTTAGAGGACACACTTTAGCAAATGGTTGACAGGGAATGTAGAGCGATTCCTCAGGACGTCATTCGTACTCTCATTGACTCTGTGCCTAGATGTATTGCTTCGTG
>JAJQOW010001889.1:0-30229 GCA_037975125.1 Latrodectus hesperus | reverse complement strand
GTCTCCTACAAACTACGTGAGATCTTTTCATATGCTAGTCCATCAGCAGTTTTACAGTTACAAAGTTCTGATGTCCGTTTGACTCGCCTTCGTATCGAACATGCATTTCACACACAGACCTTGAGTGAAATAAATCCATGGTGGGAAACGTGTGAGGAACCATATAAAATATATCATATTTTAATCTCATGTCATAATTTTAACCATTTACTTTAACATTTTTTTAAAAATGATATTTTAACTTTGATAGATTTATTGGGGAATCCACCCCACAAAAACCTATTTGCCTCTATAAGAACAATAGGTTTATTACATTTCATTTAACTTATTTTAAATTTGTTTCGTAATTACGTATAATATTTTATCTGTATAGATTTTAAATATATCATATACAAATATTTTTGTTTTTTAATGTAACGTTTTTTGCGTTTTAAAAAATATATTATTATACTATTCGAGATGATAGTTTTGGCACAACTTGCCTGTTTTGGACATACCTGTTTTGGACATATTGTGACATAAAACCCAACCAACCAATCACGACGCTGTTTAAATCGGGCGGCAATTTATTCATGAAAATACCGGAATGCCTCTGGTGTAATATACGAAGAACTTTCACAGATTTTTGAACGTTGAATTTTTTCGCTTGTAGAAAACTTAACAGATATGTATTTTCTATACTGCAAAAAATGGAATATCAATAAATACAATTTAATAAAATCAAGACTTGTGTGACGGCTTTTTTCTTAAGATTCCCTCAAATACATAAGCTATGTGTTTGAGGGAAACTTAAGTATGTATATTTTAATTACCTTGGATTCCATGCAAGTAAATACGTTTAATGCCATAAAATTGCAACACGTAAAAATAAACATTATTTAAAATTAAATCATGTAGTAGCATTGAGAACGTAATTTAATTTATTTATCAAGGTCAAAAGCGCATAACTGTCGTTTGTTCCTGACTTATTCCCCTAAAACAAGTTAGCGATTTTTCGGGCTTGGAGGCCGTAAAGATTAACAAGCATAAAATGCTCAATTACAAATGCTAGGAACAAATATCATTTGAAATTAAGTTATGTGTTGCATAATAATAAGATAATTTGCAGTTTTTCCTCATATTTCTATACTAAAATAAATTACAGATAGATAAGAAGTCAATTGAATAAACAAGACAGTAGACCCATGATTATTAATAAAATATATAAAAGTAAAATACTTAGTCGCATTCCAGATATGTGAGACATATCAGGAAGTCTGTAACGTGATATAAAAATGAGATTCATATCCACGATGCTCTTCAACTCGGACGGCAATCTGTTCAGGAAAATACCGGAATATTTCTGGTGTAAACTGGTGTATTTACGAAGAGATTTCAGAGATTTTTGAACGTTGAATTTTTTCGCTCGCAGAAAATCCAACAGATGCTTATCTTCCAAATTACAGAAAACGTCATGTTGACCTAGGGAAGAAATAATATTTAATCGTAAATTAACATTTTTTTGAATGAAATAATTTCACACACACACAATAAAGCATCGAATGATACCTTTCGATTCAGTTCATAAATGTAAGCATTGAAATGGAGAATTCTTCAGAAAATATATTAGATAATGTAGAATAGGTTTTTTTCAAGATTTATTTTATGAATAATTGAGGATATTAAAATTTCTTTATGGAATTTAAGAAAATAAAGATAATGATTACAAATTATCAGGTAATTTCTGAAGTATTCATTATTTTTGAGGGCATATTGTAAGAATTTTTTAATGATTTTATTTATTTCTTATTTATTGAAATTTTAATAGTTTATGGTATAAAATGAATAAATTTTCTTATTCAAAACATGCGTTGCATTATATATTTAAAAATAATATTTAGAAAATTTATTTCATTTTGCTGCTTGTTCTAGTAAATTCCAGTTACAAGCACTTTGTAATTTATAAAAATTATTTAATCAACTTTTAGAAAATGAAATAAGATTATTAATAAAATTTTACGCCATGTTTAAATAAATATGTTAATTTAATTTTAATTAATGAGATTTTTAATAAAGTATTTTATTTTCAAAATTCCTATTTAGTTAACAATAAAAAATATTTATAACCAAGTATAGTAAATTGTCAATTATGTTTTTTTCAGGGATATTTCAATCGGAGAAAACCATAGTGATGAATTTATAAATATCAAGTATAATGTTAACTATAAGTGTATACTATATCCTGGAATTGTTTTTATATAAAACTTGTTATAGTTTCTAACAATGCATTGAAAATTACTTGGTAAAATTTTATATTTTGCTTTTTATATATTTTTTTATCATTATATGCTTTTTATATAAAAATATTTAATAATTAATAACATTTTACTTATGATATAGATTTAACTACGATAATTACATTTTACTCAAGGAAGAATTTCATTTAAAATGTATTTCTCTTATTGTGATATGAATAGATTGGCAAATGTTAAAAGACCACATATTATCATTCACCTAAGAAATTTATATTGATTTAAATCCCTTTATATTTGAAAAGTTAAAAAATAGGCATTTTCTTTTCTCTCATCATGTATTTAATTTAGTTTTTGTTAAATACAAATAATAAAATTATCAACACTTAAAGAAATTTTTGCATGGTAAGATCTCTTTGATATTTGTATGTATGTTTTTAGAATTTGTGACCTACAGCAATATCTGATTGTTCTTAGAACAAAGCAATTTTTTAGAATTTATCTCACTGCTAATCATATAATTTAATAATAAATATAACGTTTATGGATTAGTTCAAGTTTATAAATAATCTATTATATTTACAGGATATTAAAAGTTAATATTTTTTACATAAATAAATAATTTTAACATAGCAAATAATTAAAGCACAAAACCTTGATTTTTTGTACATCAATTTACTCAGTTTTTACTTAATAATGAATAATGTTATGCAACACCAGATTTAATTAATAACGAAGTCTTTTAAATTACAATTATGTTTTTAATTCAGAAAAGTGAAAATTGTCTACATAAAGTTTGAGTTTTCTCTTAATTACTGATGTTGAAGGAAAAAAATTGGTATTGTATCAAATTACAAATTTATAATTAAAATTTCTTAGTAATTTTATTCTCTAAAATACACATACTTCATGCTAATTGAAAATAATTTCATGACAATTTTGTAATGATTTTTTGATATAGATTCTGCAGATTTAGAATTTGAGGGAAATTGAATCCAACTTTTAAATCCTCTTAGAATTTGATTTGTAATGGAACAAAAAATTTAGAATTTATTTCAATTCTAATTTTTAGAATTATTAATTTAAAATTACAATGCCCTGTAAATGCTCCCGTTATCAAAATATTTCATTGTTTTCACATGAGATGAATGCCAATATTTTTTGGTACACGCATTAATAATCATAATATTTATCAGAAATTGTGGAGAAATTTTCATTTATGGATTAACATGAAATCGAATATTTTTAATAAAAACTAAACTTTTACATTTCTATAACAATTAAAAATAACTTTTAGTTGTATATATATATATATATATATATATATATATATATATATATATATATATATATATATATATATATATATATATATATATATATATATATATATATATATATATATATATATATATATATATATATATATATATATGTATATATATATATATATATATATATATATATATATATATATATATATATATATATATATATATATATATGTGTGTGTGTGTGTGGGTGTATTATATGTATATATACATTGAAGTAATCAAACATATTTATGCCATTTAAAACCTTACTTTAAAAAGAAATTTTAAGTGCTTATGTAGAATTCATTTCATTTTCCATTTATAAAATAAAGATAGTAACTTAAATTGTTTTGAATTCACATTATCGGATACATGGTTTCAAAACCTTGATGAATCTAAATATATAAGCAACTATGTATAAGTTTTGAATGGAAATCTGTAGAATCTTTTAAATATTATAAATTCTTATTTTTACAATATGATGCTATGGTTCAAATTAATAACTATGATAAAACTAAGAATTTTTAATTATATCACTTTAAAGATTTGATAAGAGCATTCTATTTTAAAGTAAATATCATATTTAAAAAATATATTAATTTAAGACATTAATTTTTAAAAACATTTCACATTATAATTAATTTTATATTTCACGGTAGATCAAATATATATCTGAGTTCAAATCACATAAATTGTATATAAAGATGAATTAATAGTAATGAAGATTTAAATTGTAGAGAAATAACAAATTACAAATCGTCTGTTAGCTTTGAAAATAAAAGACAGCATAATAAAAAATGTTATTCATTTTTATAAAAACATCTCTGAATCCAAAGTTAAAATTGATGACAGTTGAAAATACTATTTCAATTTCAATTGCAAAAGGTATAAACAATTGGAATTATAACAATTTACCCTTAATGAAATCCTTTAATTCTTTTAAGGCTTTTGACTTGATTTCTGGAGTTTCATTTAATTCTTCTTGTGCTTTTTTTATGAGTTCTGGAGTTAACCCTTTGTAAAAGATTGGTAGACGCTCCATTTTTTTAAATCCCGTAAAACAATACGGAACAATAACTTAAGTAAATATATTATGATCAGGTGCATTCAAACGATTTTATGTTCCTATGTTATCTCAACTCCATCTTAAAATGCGTATGATCACCTTGAACTGCGAAACTGTTATCTCGAAAATGCATGACGAAATAAAATTTAAAAAAGAAAAAATATATTGAAAAAGGTCGTTGAATATCATTATCATATTTGATTCAACAGATAGAGTCATACATGTTTATAATTTATTTACAATATTTTTTTTGTTTTCGTCGAACTTCTTCTTTTCATTGAAATATATTCTTTTGTTATTAAGTACATAATTATTTCCTGCAAAGGACTATTTTATAGATTACATTTTAAAGCAAACAAGGAAATTAATATATATATATATATATATATATATATATATATATATATATATATATATATATATATATATATATATATATACACACACATATATATATATATATATATATATATATATATATATATATATATATATATATATATATATATATATATATATATATATATATATATATATATATATATATATATATATATATATATATTTAAACATAATTAGAGAGAATATGATTTTCCAAACTCTCACCCTGAACTGTTATAAGTATGTGTACTATTCAAAAAGAAATCAATTTGTAAAGCAACCTTTCAGTCTCTTAAACAGTAATACAATTTAAATGATATTGTGTACAATTTTTTAGGAAACATTTTATGTTCTTCGATCATATCGAAATATAATATTTATAATTGAAAAAAAACATACAAATGCATTAGTAAGCGATAACAGAAATGCTCCATTATTCTCTAACAAATGTTAAGAAATTAAAGAAATCCATATATAATAAATTCTCTTGAAATGAGAATGGTTGACGGAATGAAGTTATTTTTTTAATTAGCCAAGGGCTAAGGTAAAACATACCTATTTTATAAGTTAGTCAGGCTAACATAAAAAAGCTACTTTTCATTTCGAGATTTTGATTATATCGTTTGTACAATTTAAGACATAATTAATGCTTTTGAATTCCCAATAAAATATCTTTGGCAGCAATATAATCATTTTAAAATAATTCAATAATTATCGATCTTCTAAAGTCAAGTTATGATAAAACTGCCTGTTGTTGAAAGCGCATTTTGCGATGTGCAATGTAAAAATGTTTTTCAAATCGCATTAAACAAATCAGTCAGAAAAAACAATTGAATCTGATTAATTTAAATTAGAAATCATCATTTCATGAGATATTCGTTGGGTAACTTGCGTACCATGACAAGTGTACAGCAAGTTACGAAAAACATTATGGAATTTTTTGTCTTTTTACAATTACTCTACCTTTCGAAATCCTATATTTCATAGATAGTTAGAAAGCTGTTAAACTGTTTTGAGCACGCTCTATTTATTTGTCTTCTGGAAAGGTTTTCCGACTGCAGTGGTGTGCATTTCGTAAACACATCAACACATTTCACAGATGTGTGTCTTTATTACACAGATGTGTATTTAGAAGGCAGGAACGTAATATCCTTCTCCCAATAATAACAATAATTCATCTCCCAATAATTACCCGACATTCGAACCTACAAACTGCCTTTCAAAAGAGTGTGATAGTGTTACTAAGATATCATAGAGAAACCCACAAATTAATGACGATGCCAACGTAGATATATACTTGCAATTCGGCCATCAGATCATTCATAAATGCCTATAAAATATTAAGAATAGATTAAAGATAATATCAAATGGTATTTTGAAAACAAATATATTTGATCTAAATTAATATTTCTTTGATAACAGCATTTATATCTGTGTGTCGGTTTGTCAGTCTCTTTATCTATATCTATCTATATATCTGTCTCTATCTCTATCTATCTATCTCTATCTCTATTTATCTATCTTTATCTATATCTATCTATTTATAGATAGATTCATTTGAAACTTATACATAGTTGCTTATTCATTTAGTTTCTTGTGTATTTAAAAACCATCTATCCGATAATGAAATCAAAACAATTTAAGTTATCATCTTTATTTTATAAATTGAAAATGAAATGAATGCTTCATAGGCACTTACATTTTTTTTAAAGATTAAAGTAAGGTTTTGAATGGCATAGATATGTTAGGTTATTTCAATATATTTATGTAAAAACAACAATAGTTAATTCTAATTGTTATAGAAATGATAAAAGTTTGGTTTTTATTAAAAATATTCGATTTCATGTTAATCCATAAATGAACATTTCTCCAATTTCTGATTGTGGCACGTTCCACAATTGCTGCAGGATTGGTCTTGTCTCCACGTCGACAACATACTCGCACGGGGCAGCTTTCACTGAAGAAAAAGAAGCATGAGAAGACGATCCTATGCCACTCCTTCGTCACATCTCTCTAATCCGGCACCATTCCAGACGTTGACTTTTAAGCTGCAGCGTTAATTGCAGTTTTCTTAACTGACGTCATGAGCGCAGGCCACTAGCAACCAATCAATGGCAAATGATTTTTCTCGATTGTAAGCATCCAGGGCGTTTTGAACATGCTGCAGAATTTCAGTAGACGTGCTTTGCGGGGCCGCCACCTTTTCCTGTTGGATTCGTTGATCCACGCGTGTAGACGTCACTCTGCTGCAACCCCGCAAACGTTCCACAGTTCCTTGTTTTAATCATCTTTGCCCCATCCGGTGCACTCTGGGTGCGTCCAGGTGTCTGTCAGCTTTGATTTGCCGTAAGGACCAGCCTGCCTTTTCTCAGTCCGATCATCATGCCCCTCGTAAACTGGTCTGTCTGCTGGAACTGAAACCGTTGTCGATGACTTGGGGTTCTTTGCAATTTACAGGCGTCCTTTTCAACCAGAACAAACTTTCAACGATTATTTTTATAGCTATGCGAATATTGCCAACTCTGCCAATTCCGAACCTTATACCTTATCCTACGTGCGCTGGTGAACTGCGCATTTCACATTATTTGCATAAGGTGCGTCTACACTGAAATTTGTCTAATTTTCTGGTTTTTCCTTCTTGGTGTTGTGTTTTCAATGTCGGGCAGTGTATACACACACACAAACACACACACACACACGTGTGTGTGTGTGTGTGTGTGTGTGTAGGAAAATGGAATATTATATTCACATAAATATTGGTTTAAATAACACATTTTTTTTCAAAAAGTACATAGTTATAATTTTTAGAATTGAATTATCTTAATTATTGTCTTACCAAAACATTATAAGCGTCAAGTTCTGAGTGGGCTTTGAATTCACGAACTGTTGAAACTGAAAGTCAGAAGGCCCTTAAAATAAGAGATAAAAAGGATGGGAATAATTCTATTTTTTCCCAACGGTGATTACTTGGGTGAAGAAACCCTATGCCACAACAAAGCTAGAAACTGCGACTCATTTGTCGTTACCCAGAGGGCACCTGTTTATAGGCGGGCACCCGCGCCATACTAACACAAACCCGTTTATAGGGTGGACCATATTCATACATCATCACAGAAGAAAGGACAGAGAACAGAGAAAGAAAGTAACATCCATGCCCGAATCGGGACTTGAACCCGGGACCCACAGCTCAGGAGCCAGGAACGCTAACCACTAAGCCATCGGTTGGCCATCTGGGTGGGAATAATACCTATTGATAAATTAGTCAAAAAACTATTTTCAATAAAGTTTCATTATCATTTCATATAAAAACTAATAAAAAATTATCGTAAGAAAAGTTTTGTTAGTAATATTTTTAAAAATATATATTTTATGGAAGTGTTAAAAATTGGTAGTTAACCATATCTCATATAATCATGACGCATTTCACAGCATAATTTCCCAGGTTCTTCAAATTGCACGTTTCATTTATTATGTTAATATTTTTCTCAATATTAAGTATTTTATCTACAGCAAATTAATATTTTTAACTTGTGCTATATTTTTAACACGGCGTCTTCTCCTTAGCTCATAAAAATATATATATATATTTTTGCTTTGCATATAAAAGTAACCCAACCGGAATTTCTTTTTCTGAAAGTTTTTTGTTTAATCTTTATGCTCAATTGTGTTCTTCAATGTACTGTGAATTCATCGATACTTACATTGCTTTGCTTGTCCTTCAAAAACAGTTTAAGAGAGATGTTTGCCTTGAATTTAAAATTTCATTATTTTGAGTAAGTCATTTTTTCCTGTTAATGACAATCACTATTTTGGATTTAAGGAATATTTTACTCACTTTTATGTAATCGAAAATATTTAAAAGATAACTCACATTTACATAATGCAACGAACATGTGCTTATAAATTTCTCTGAAATTTCGATTGATGATCAAAGATAGTTCTGAAATGAATTTCTTAAAATTTATGGGATATAAATAAAATTCTTTAATTTATTTTGAAAGAAAGGATCCTTTGAATTATTTTATGTATTTTATGTGCTCTTCGTCTCTCTCCTTCGCTCACTCTCTCACTCACACATTTGTATAAAATATTGATCAATGATTGGTTGGAAGGAATGACGTAAGATGACACTTATACAGCTTAAAATTCTTTTCCCTACATTCCTTAATTATTATTTTAGAAGTAATTTTTTTTTAAATTTTCTATCAGGAATGGTATATCACTATCATCAACTCAATCTTTAAAATGGATTATATATTAAAAATTTAATGAATATATACGATACTAAATGAAAGTTTTATTACAGGAATATTGCATCAGAAGAAATCACCAAGATTACACTTACATATCAAAAGTGCAAAATCACAAAAAATTGAAAAGTGAAGTATCGCTTTTGTTCATTTTTGAACTTCTGATGACTAACACATCTGGTTTTCTTGCTTCTTTTAATGGTTACTATGTTTGTAATAATTGTGATGCAATAAAACTGCATAACCAACTGGGAAAATTTTTTTCTCACTTGATCCATGAATTGTAATTAAAATTAAAAATTTATAAATATATGATGTTTTAAATCACACATTATACCAATTATTTTTCAAAGTCATTCTTGACTACTATTAACGTTACATGTTAAGTAAGGAATGTTTCTATTAATATTCTTGATCAAATGTCTTTTACGATGATTGTTTAAAAACCAAACTTACTCTTGGTTTAAACCGATTTGCTACTCACCTTGTTTGCTAGTAAAACTTGAATATAAATATATTTCAATTTGTGATCACTGTGTGAACATTAAATGGAAATCAGGTAGCAAATTTATTTGTGTCATTACAATTGATGATAAAAGATAAGCTTAGAAGTCTTTTTTGAATTAACTAATCTATAATACGTAGGAGATAAGGCAATATCTTTATCTTCACTTAAATATGTAGATCTTGATTACTTAGTTAATAATGAAGTTTCATGTGATAATAATATTATTATTAAGGACATCGAAAAGTAATGTAATTTCTGCGATTTTCGATATTTGATTGCAATATATCAGCTTATGTCAATTTATGATATCATCTACTTTCTATAAATAACTACTGATTCATTTCTAAATAATTCAATATTAAACTTTTTTTTGCAATATTTGGGGTGAAATGACGAGTCAAATACCAGATGAGCATATCTAACATTGTACACTTTTTGAGTTTCGGAAGTGTAGTAACGCAACAATTGCTACCAAAAACATTCGATTTGTTTATCGAAGTGTATTAGACATTCTTAAATACCAAAGATGGTTTTCCAAGTTCAGATTCGGTAATTTTGATTTCTCTGATGCATATCAATCAGAAAAACCCACCACATTAGTCATCGACAAGCTAAGAGTAGAAGTGGAAGCAAATCCATGTCAAACAATATTGAATTTGTCAACGATCCTTAACCAACCTTGGTTAACCATCCAGGAACATTTACAGCAGATTGGAAAAATAAGCAGATCAGGGGTTTGTGTCCCTCATAATCTGTCCGAAGAGAACCAAACCAATAGATCTATCACATGCAAGGATTCAACGGAATCATACAGAACCGTTTTTCGATCGTTTGATCACTGGAAACAAAAAATAGGTTCTATATGACAATACAAATCGGAAAAGGTAGTGCCTCTCTAAAAATGATCACAAAGATGTACTACGAAGCGGGAATAATAATTCAAAAAAGGCACTTCTATGCGTTTGGTAAATTATTCAATGAATGTTTCCTGTTGGAATTCTAAAATCTGAACAAACTGTTAAAACAGAATTTTATTGTAAACAATTGAACCGAATGAATATAATCTTCAATTTAAAAATATCCGGCGATTGTCAACACAGATGACATAATTCTGCAACACGACAATGCAAGACAGTATTATGTAAGGCAAAAAATTTGGAAAACATTAATGAATGGGGGGATGAACTGACTCCTACTCCATAATTGTCTCATATCACACCCTCGGATATTCTTTTATTTAGATTCCTTCAATGATTTTTTAGTGGCAAAAATTTTGAAAATGTGGATGATTTTCAAAAGGCCAGTTCAAGATATTTTACTCCAAAACTAATTGATTCCATGATTGAAAATTAACACACTAGATGGCAAAAAATATTGATAACAAAGGTGATTATATTATTGAATAAAAATAAAGCAATATTAAAAATTGAATATTTTGAATTAAGTGAAACAAAACGACATTAACTCCCGGGCTAACAATTACTTGGTTTTAAAGAAACAGTCGTTAAACATCTCATTGATTTTTAGCAATAATTCGATAAAAACTATTTTTATTTGTCAAAAGTTTAGTCATACAAATGTAATATATTAATTTCACTGACCTATTCTGCTGTTTATATCATTGTTGATTAATATTAATCAATAAAAATAACTGCAGATAAAAAATACTAGTTAATGGATTGCAATTCCCTTTAGTTTAATACTTTCAATCAATCTATAACTGCGTCAAAGGATGTATTTTCTAAATAGGCCATATACTTTATCATACGAATTTAAATTAAATATTATTTTCAAAACAAATTATATCTTCCATGTATGATTGTCAAAAGGAAACTTTCTAGTCTCAAATATTGCATTAGAATATTTTTGTAGCCGTTGAAACATATACAAATCTTGAAATCATCATTTTAGAATTATTTGTTGTTGTTCCTTACTACACTTGGACAATCCAAGCTCACTATGCCGTTGGATATGCGAATTTAAGTCAGTAGGGTGCGTCTTTCATTTAATCAGAACCACATGAAGGTAAAAGTGCGACTTTGCTGTAAACTCCTCCGATAGATGGCGCCTCTAGAGGATCCACTCATTCAATTTTGACATTGATCTGGTGGGTAAGGATATTTTCTTAACTATTCAGGAAATCATCACAGAAATGTAACAAGACATGAATGAAAGTTTTAAGCTCATTGGAATATTTCACGTTAACAATCAAATATCTAAAGGTATATATTTCTCGTCATTTATCAAATATTATTTATGTGAATGCTTCAAAAATTAAATTATTAATTTAAATTTTTTAATATTGTTAAATTCTAAAAGTGATGATTCTAAATGTATAAAATGTTTCAATTCAACGTTTTATACTTTTATAAAGTCTCAATCTAGTTTAATTCTTTCATAAATCATTAAATTTTTCTGCATTATTTTAGAAATTCCAAAATATTTTTAAGAATGAGTTGATTATGTTTAAACGTAATGCTAAGTTTTGGGAAATTATGTTAAAGTATTTGAAGTCTGCGAAAAATGGCCAAAATTGTTAATCATATCGGAAGCATCAGGGCATGGCCATAGATAAGATAACTGCATTGTTATCAGGATTACATAGGTTGAGAGTTAACACCAGCAAAGTCCCCTGTGCCTAACTCCAAGGAGCTTTACCAGTTTAATGGGAGCTTCTGGGACTTATATTTAAAAATAATTAAAAAATGTCATTATAAAATTTTTTATAACAGTGGAACACATGATTGTTTTACAACATCTCTTAAAATTTGACAACGTGGTAATGGTAGGACCTGAGAAGAATTACTTGATAGTGCAGCCGAGTAGTTTTAGTTTTGTAAATCTGTCCGCTGCCTCATTTCCTTCAATACCTTGATGGGCCTTTATCCAACCAATCCTGATGTTATCTACTATTGTTAGGAGATCTTGCATTTCTCATACCATTGGACATTTGTTAAGAGGATTGGATAAAGATTTAAAGTATGCTTGACTATCTGACCTGATGTTTGTTGGAAGAGGTTGTGAAGTAGCTACTTGTATGGCTTTTCACAGAACATAGACTTCAACTTCGTAAATTGTTTTTAGGTTGTAGCCCAGTACTCCAAGTACTTTATAAACCGAGTTCAGAGTAGACTACTATTCTGGATCCAACTTTTTCTTCTTTTTTTAACCATCTGTGAAAATTGTCAGGTAGCCTTTAGTGTAACATGGTATATGGTTTTGCTCTTATATTCTTACTCAGTTCTCAATATTGAAGACTCCTTTTATAGCTTTCTCAATCAAATTTGGTGCAAGAAGGAAAGGATCAACTTCGCAAGGTATTTGTGCCCTGGCATGCCTTATAAACTTTGCCTCAGTTTCTATCTTTAGATAGAGAGGAGGTATGCCAGTTATAACTTGAAGATCTGCTGTAGGAGTCGTTCTGAACGCACCAATAATGTTTAGCAAAAATCTTCTTTGAATTGACGTAAGTAATTGTTTTGCCCTAGTTGTTAACGAGTTCCTCAAATTGCTATCCCATGTGTCAACATTTTCTCTGTTACAGTTTGGTAAAGTAAGATTCGGTGTCTTTGGGAAAAATTCCACAATTGTTTCCTGCTATCCTTAAGAGCTTTAGCTGTAATGCCATAGCTCTATTGGCCTGTGATTTTAGATGTGATATGAAGTTTAACTTTTTGTTGATTACTCCTAGAAGCTTAATTGTGTCTTTTCTCATCACTTTGTTGTTTCCCCAAAATATTTGTGGACTAGATTTAAGCTTTGCGATTTGAATATATTTAGTTTTTTTTAGCGAAATTTGAAGAAAATTATCATCTGAATATTTTTTAAATGAATCAGTGCTTCTGTTGCTATTTCGCACAATTTTTTCTCACTCTTTGCCACTACCACGAAAGTGAAATCATCAGTAAATGCTTGAAGATATATAATGCCTTCTGAATTGGGGTAGAAAGTAGTTCGCCTCCTCGTGGTGCACCCTGGATAACACTAAATGAACTACAGCTCTGTGCCTCCAACCATGCCAAAGTGGAGTCAAAAGTTCGCCAGAGCAAGTCTGCAACGACAGCCTTCAAACGGCCCTTCTCAGGGCCAGAAGGTCGCCGTCCCCCGGCGGAAAGCTCGTGTTTTTAAATTTTTATTCTGGAACACTGGTGGACTGAGTCCATCGAAGTATAACGAATTGAAAAATTGTATTCATGATCAAAGTGCTGACGTCTTTGTTGTCGCTGAAGCTGGTGCTGCGACTAACAATATCCTTTTTTATCAGTTGAACGGATACACCATGCATACTGTCCCTCGTGGACGACAGGTAGCCTCTGGAATGGTTATTGGAATTGGTAATGACTGTGCCTCCAAAACTAAAATTTTACATATTATGAACGCAAGTGATAAGCTGGAGGCAGTCCAAATAGACATTTGGTTGGACAGGAGCCATTTTCAAATCGTGACCGCCTATAACCCTCCCACAAACATTTTTGACTTTACATTGTTGGAACAGGCAATAACGAATTCTACTATAGTAATCGGTGATTTCAACGCTCCTTCGACTCGGTGGGGTTACAAGACAACCACAAGTGTGGAAGAACACACACTTGAGACTTTAATTGACAACAGCTCTTTAGACCCTATTGATACAGGACCAACTTTCTTGTCATTTGCTGAACATTCTAATAGACCTGACTTACTGCTTCCTCATACCAGCCTAGTGGATAGATGTGAACATAATCTTTTTGACGACCCTTCTGGCTGTGGTCATCGCATTATTGCAGCAAAAATCACACCAAAAGTCAAAGTCTTCCAGCAAAGAGTTCTCAGCCGTTGGAATTTTAGGAAGGCCAAATGGCGCGAGTATGCTGCCGAGACTGATGCTAATCTAACTGGGGATCTTATTGCCTCTAACCCAGACATCACTTTCAGAAATATTGCTGAGGTGCTTCTCTCTGCGGCTTCTAAATGCATACCGAGAGGTCAAGGGAAGAAGTTCTCCCCTTTCTGGACGGAAAAACTCACAAATCTGAAGGAGACTAGGAACAGGGCCAGAGAAACTGCAGAACGATGAGGAAAACTCGCTGATTGCATAAACTTGCGAAGAGCACAGGATGCACATAAGAAAGAGATCATCCAGTGCAAACGGCGTGCTTTTAGAGATTTTGTAGCAAACCTTGACTATCGCAGGGATGGCGCCAAGGCCCATCGTTTTACATCTAGACTTAATAACGCCAAACAGCCAAGTAAAGTGACCCCAATTCCTAATGGTAATAACTTTATTACCTGCAAAACAGAAATTGCCAACCTTTTTGTAGGAGATTCTCGTCCTGCTCCTCTACTTTCCCTCACCGTAGAGGAAACATTGTCCCTAGTGTGGTCCTGTCCGAATTTGACATTGCTGTCTTGGATGACGATTTCAGTGAAGCTGAGCTGAGACTGGCTATCGCATCTTTAAAGACAAAGAAGGCCTGCGGTCCTGATAATATTTTCTCAGAGTTCATCATCCACCTCGGAGGCAGGGCTCTGTTCGTGCTTCTCGAGGCTATTAATCAAACATGACATCAAAGTACCCCTGTCGTGTGGAGGAAGGCGCAGGTCATTCCTATTTTGAAGAAGGGTAAAGATCCTTGTTTAACTGAGAGCTACAGACCTATAAACCTGACATGTGTCTTATGTAAAGTTATGGAACGTATGTTCAACAACCGTCTTCAGGTGTTTTTGGACCGATACCAAGTAATTAGACATGAGCAGGCTGGCTTTCATAAGCACATGTCTACCACAGATCTACCACAGGTGTTTTTGGACCGATACCAAGTGATTAGACATGAGCAGGCTGGCTTTCATAAGCACATGTCTACCACAGATCAAATTATGAAACTAACCCAGTTCGTAAAAGATGGTTTTCATCGAAAGATGTCTACAGTTGCCTGCTTTATCGATTTTAAGGGAGCCTATGATACTGTGAGTCGGAAGATATTGCTAAACAAGTTGGTTAATCTTAACATCCATGGCAACATGCTGAAATGGCTTACGAGTTTCTTGTCTCAGAGGTTCATTAGAGTTCGATATCATGACACCTCCTCAGGCTTTCGTTAGCAAAAGAGAGGCCTCCCCCAGGGAGCAGTTCTAAGCTGTGTCCTATTTAACATCATGATCAATGACCTAATTAGTAAACTGAAATTGCCTGGAATGGAGGTTTTGTGTTATGCTGATGATCTCGTTATGTGGTCAACGAGCAGCGACATCCAATCTACAGAAGATTGTCTTAATAATGCGTTAAAGCACCTTAATGCATGGTGTCTGGAGAATGATATGGTTGTAAATGAAGAAAAAACAACCACACAACTTTTTACTTTGTCTACAAGACAACATTCTGTGAATCTTGTGTACGACACACTTCCTCTAAAATTACACAAGCTACTAACTATCTTGGTGTGACCATGGATCAAAGGCTTTGCTGGGCTCCACATATCAATAATATTCAAAAGAAAGCTACTGATACACTTCGAATCCTGAGATGTGTTACGGGCACCACTTGGGGTGCCTTTCAAGACGTCCTTGCCACTACTTATAAATCATACATTCGCCCTGTTCTTGAATATAGCTGTGAAGCGCTGTCTACAGCTAGTGAAACTACTAGACAGAAACTTAACGTCGTCCAAAATAATGCCCTTCGAATTGTCTGTGGTGCTGCTGTTTCCACTCCCATCACTGCTTTTGAGAGTCAAACGCAAATTGAGCCCCTTCAAGCTCGTCTTGACAAAGTTCTTTTGAGATTCTTTGAGAGATTTCACCGTGTCGGTGATGGTTTTTGGGAGACTTACAAAACTCCTAAATTGCGCTTAGTGACACAGCTCATTCCTCTGGAAAAATCACTATTGCTTCAGAGAAAGTACAAGGTTGACTCCTGTGAGCGACTCCATTTTCCCCGGCCAACGCTTGTAAAGATATACCCAACATCCCTGTTTGCGTAAACCTTCCTGGCATAAAGGATCGCAAAGAGGATGTCTTCCCACAGATCTTAAAAGCCGCCGCACTGAATATGCTTGTATCTATATATCCAATGGCAGAATGGTACCATGTATACACAGACGGTTCGGCAATGGGTTAGAATTGTGGTGCTGGCTTTTATTCATCTCTTGCTGAGGGTTCTTTTCCGGTCGACAAACATATGACAAATTTTGACGGGGAGGTTGCTGCTATTTTTGAGGCTGCCAGACGATTAATGCAATTGCCGGGCCTTAAAAAGGTGGTTTTCCTATCTGACTCAACAGCAGCTCATCAAGCCATAACTTCATTGATCCCACATGATGTCCTTGTTATGGCCTGCCGGGAAATCCTTTCGCAACTACAAGAAAGAACTGAAATCTGTTTGCAATGGGTACCAGGGCATTGTGATATTGATTGCAATGAGAGTGCAGATAGGCTTGCCAAATCTGGATGTGACTTGACCCAAGAAGACAGACCTATAAGCTATTCTACTGCACGTAGGACTATTAATCTATGTATTAAAAATCAATTAGGACAGCCTGGGAGGCAGCTGCTGTTGGCAAAAGATGGGAGACGGTTGTCAGATGCAATACCATCCCCAACAGCCTGCCGCGTGGAGTGGCGGTTGCCACCTTCAGGATGGCGACAGGTCACGACTACCTTCAGAAGCATCTCCACAGGATCGGCCTTGCCGATAGTTTCCTCTGGTCCCTGTGTTCTACAGGCGAGGGTACAGCCGAACACCTGGCTTACTGTGATGCCCTGGAACAGGCCGACGACGACTTGCATGGGCGGGATGGACTCCACTGGGAAGCACGGCGCCAAATGGCCCATCGGCCTTGGGTGGGCGTTGGATGAAGAAGAAGAATACCTTCTGAATTATATTGTTTTCTTATATTAAAATTCTTTTTCAGGGCTATATCTGCAATTAAATTCCATAGAATGAGGTCACTACAAGAGCCTTGTGAGCAACCAATAGTTTGTTCCTTGCTGGCTAAGCCATCATTAGTTGTCATAATTATTTATCAATCTTCAAGATTGCTTAGATAGAGAGGAGGTATGCCAGTTATAATTTGAAGAGCTGCTGTATGAGTAGTTCTGAACGCACCAATGATGCTTAGCAAAAATCTTCTTTGAATGGACGTAAGTAATTGTTTAGACAAAAGTAATTTTTTAATGTTATGAGGGCATTTTGTGGTTTCTAAAATTTGCTTTAATTTGTAATGTTGAACTGTATTGGCTATCTTGATATCAATCGTCATTATTGAAGAGTGTAATTTTGGAGCTCTGCAAAAGTTAATTTTATTTATGAGTGTCATAAGAGCATCATCATCCACTGACTTCCCTTGAGGAAAGCCAAATTGGTTGCAATTAAGATAGCCAGTAGATTCCAAGTAATAGTTAAGTTGTTTTGTTATTTTTTCAAAGAGTTTACCAATAGTGAGTAGGACGGAGATTGGTCTATAGGATTGTTAATCATATTTGTTTTTTAACTTCTTTATGAAATAATATAAATATGCCTGTTTTAAGGCATTTTGGAAAATAGGATAGATGTAGGCATTTAGGTGTTTGTATGGAAGGTTTGGAAAGCTACTATGTATGATTTAAGAATTGAGTTATGTATTCCATCATATGATGGTGCTTTAGCCCTTGGGAAAGATTTAATTATTCGTGCAAGTTTCTCCTTGCCAAAAGTTATGTCATTCAGAGTAAATTCAACATCAAAAGTTGGTTCCAAAGATAAGGGAATTGGAGGTTCTGGGAAGAGATCTTTAAAGATCTTATTTGCTGTTTCCAGTTGAGAGCCTTTAAATATATTTGAAGATGGGTTAAAAAGGTTGGAAGGTGGAATACTTTCGTTAAACGCTGATTTGTTTGCTTTCCCAAATGGGTCTTTTGCTGCTGAGCAGAAGTTTATCGATGCATTTTTCTTAGCTGTTATAATTAATTTATTCTAAGAAGCCACTTTGCTTTTATAGATGTTACAGTACTGTTCTTTTTCATTTTGTTGGTCTCGTTGAATTCTTCTCCTTATGGCCTTGAGTTCTTTCTTTTTGATTTTCAGTAATAAAGACCACCATGAAAGTTTAGACTTTGTTTTTTGATTTTGAACAATTTTGAGCAGCATTCGGAAATTGTACCTTGTATATTTTCTAGTTTAGTTTTTGTATTTGCTGCATCAATAGACTTTTGAAAGTCTTGAATAAGAGGACAGAGCAGATTTAAAAATTTAGCGTGCTTTTTATATGATGTCTTCTATCTTTTTGTTTTCAAGCCTTTGGTAACTTAGTTAAGGATGATTGATATGTATCGATGATTGCGGAGTGTCTCTTTTTTTAAGACAATCCAGTCTATGGAATTCGCTATGTTTCTATTAGATGCTAAAGTGAAATATAGCCAACCTTGTTGTAATCTATTAAGATATGTAAGTGATGAGTTAGGGTTATTCAGAAGTAAAGTGTTATTAGCCATTATAAAATCTTGTACGAGTTCAATCCTTGCAATTATGTAGATAACCCCAGTTAACACTGTAAGCATTAAGATCTGCTCCGATGAGGAAATCTTCTGGTTGTATTTTTCTGACAATTATGTATCTAGTTCAATAAGAGTAAGTGAAAGGTCCCTGGAACCAGGGGGTATGCGTACCCCTCTGGGGCTTGAGCTAGCCACCAGGCGCGTCAGTAGTTGGTTGATAACTGAACGTCCTGCAGGAATGACAGGATAGCCTTAAATATTGAATAAGAGGCCGCGAACCAGCTCCCATAAACCCTGGTGTTATGCGTTCCGTGCCTAGGGCTAATTGGCACCGCGGTATTGGTGTCTTAACGGAGCCTCTAGTTGCCTGGCGAACTTCTAGAGTAAATTGCCTTGCCCAGTAACTGAGGCAATGCTGGGTGGACTGTCATATTACCTGAGATTATTTACTGTTATTATATGGCTGAAAAGACATTGAAAATAACAAACATTTCTGCTTTTGCAGGAGAAACTTCTGAAGCAGACCTTTCTGAAAAAGACATGGTAACTCAGAGACAATCTAATGAAGGGGTAGCAATGAAACCTTCACAGGAGGTAGAAATGACCTCCAAACCATCTTCTTCTGGTGAGAGTCAGGAAGCTATCTCTAGCATGACTGACTCTCTGACCAGAATCAAGCTTAAAAAGAGAATATCTGGTGCACAGAAAAAGAGGCTGGTGAAGGAGCGCAAAATCGCTGAGGGGACTTGGGTTGAAAAACCCAAGGCAACCAAAGGCGAGAAGCGTCCTGCCAATCGGATGAACCAGGGCAAGGTTGGAAAGGCTGCCAAGAGAGAAGGACCTGAGGGATTTACTTACAGGGCGGCTCTCACGGCGATCAAGATGGCCGTGCTCTTAGAAGGTCATCCGGAAAAACGGTTAACAGAGAAACAGGCCTATGACCTGGAACTCTTGTTAACCAGGAAAATAGGAAGGAATGAGGAGGGCTTTGCCCCAACCTTCCTATCCTGTAAACTTGAAAACGGGGCTCTTATTATCAATTGTGCAGATCTGGAGAGCTCAAAGTGGCTGGAACCCTTGGCAAGAACATAAACTCTTGGTGGGTGAGGCAAGGAAACTTGTCAGAACCACCAAGATAATTGCAAAACTGCCAAAAATCTGTAATGAACTGGAACCTAAAGAGCTCCTGAGAAAAATCGAGGCTCAGAACGGTGGGGTCACTCCATTGGAGTGGAACGTTCTTAACATTAAGAACGACCCATCTGGGCGGACCATCGTTCTTAGTGTGCCTGAATTAGATGCTGCCACTCTTCGTGTAAGGGGATGTAGGTTTTATATTGGACTTCACCATGTGCAGGCTAAAGTACTTGATAAACCTGCTCCTGCTGATGGGGGTGAAGGTAGTTCAAGCCAACCTACACCACAGTAGAAGTGGTACTACTAACCTCAGTAAGAAGTTTCTTGCTGGGGATATACACCTGGCCCTGATTCAAGAACCTTGGTTGGTTAGGGGAAGAATCAGTGGTCTCAAAGGAACTAAAGGTAAGCTTATCTATTGTACTAATGGTAACGCTAGAACTTGTATACTCTTACATAAAAACATTGAGGTTCTTCCCTCTCTGAATTTATTCTTAGGGACCTGACAGCTGTGAAAGTCAGACTCAACATAGAGGGTAGGGACAGGGAAATTGTTTTTGGCTCTGGATACCTGCCCTATGAAGAGAAGGCTCCACCTGACCATTCTCTGCACAAGCTCATGAACTTTTGCAGTAATAACAACTTACAGGTAGTCCTAGGACTAGACTGTAATGCTCATCATGTTGTCTGGGGAAGTACGGACACAAATAAAAGAGGTGAGTACCTTTTGGAATTTATTCTAAACTATGGGTTAGATATTCTAAATGTTGGCAACAAACCAACTTTTATTACTTCCAATCGATCTGAAGTAATTGACATTACTATAGTGACAACACTGATTAGTAAAAATATCAAATACTGGAAAGTAGATGACAGACCTTCTGGTTCAGATCATCAAAACATCCATTTTGAAATTCACTCTAATGTGTGTCTGGATCGCATATTCAGAGACCCGGTTAGGACGGACTGGAAGAAATTCCAAGAAGAACTGACTGGGTTGATTGAGCTCGGTAACAGACCTATTAGAGACAACTACGATCTAGAAGTTACAGCAGATCTCCTACAGAGAAGTATTCTAGATTCTTATCATAACAATTGCCCCATTCGCACTAGAAGAGCTAAACTCCAATGCCCTTGGTGGAATGACTCTCTAGCTGCCGAAAGAGCAAATGTTAGAAAACTTTTAACAAAGCTAAGAAAAATGGTGAATGGGAGAACTATAAAAGGGCCCTCACTATTTATAACAAACTTGTTAGAAAAAGCAAGATTAACTCCTGGAGAAAGTTCTGTGACGAGATAGATTCTATTTCTGAAGGAGCTAGACTCCAGAAACTCCTTAAAAGGGATGAACCTATTTTGGTTGGTACCCTAAAAGACGAGGAGGGTAATTTTGCTGCTTCCGGAAAAGGGGTTATGGAAATTATGACCAGGACTCACTTCCCGGGAGCTAGAGATATTTATAGCAACGAAGGGGAACATTGCATTGGCTCTTTGCAAAGAGTCAATAGCAATCAATGGACCATCGCTAAAAATATCATAAACTACAACATTGTTAAATGGGCAATTTTTGCCTTTAAACTTCTAAAATGCCCTGGGCCTGATGGAGTTATGCCCATCATGATCCAGAAGGCAGAAAAGGTTGTCATACCGATGCTAACTAGAATCTATAGAACTAGTTTGGCCCTGGGATATATACCAAAGACATGGCAAAAGACTAGGATAGTCTTCATTCCAAAACCTGGCAAGGACACTTATGACCAGGCCAAGTCATACAGACCAATCAGTCTTTCTTCATTCTTTCTTAAAATTATGGAGAAAATCATTGATCGGCATATTAGAGATTACTTGGGTAGAAATAGTCCCTTGCATGCTCTTCAATTTGCCTATCAACCCGGCAAATCTACAGAGACTGCTCTACATCAGCTAGTTTCTAAGATTGAAGCCACTCTGGATCAAAAAGATATAGCCTTGGCAACTTTCCTCGACATCCAGGGTGCTTTTGATAATACTTCCCATCCATCCATCCTCAATGCACTTAGAGGGGCAGGGATTAATCAGACCCTGTGTACTTGGATTGAGGCCTTAATTTCGGATAGATATATACAAATGAACATCTTCGGTGAATCATTTGAAAAAAAGACTACTAGAGGTTGTCCTCAAGGAGGTGTTCTGTCACCATTACTTTGGAACCTAGTTGTAAATAGCCTTATAAAACATCTAAATGATAAGGGCTATTATACGCAGGGATATGCTGATGACATTGTCATCCTTATCCTTGGTAAAGATTTTGACATAACTTGTCATCTCATGCAGGATGCTCTAAGTTATGTAGGTCAATGGTGCATGGATAGGGACCTGATGGTTAATCCTCAGAAAACCTACCTTGTACCTTTTACATGCAAAAAGAAACGGAAAGGTTTTTTCATACCAAGACTTTTTGATGTTGAAATCAATGTGGCTTCAGAGGTGAAGTATCTGGGCATCTATTTAGACCAGAAACTCACCTGGAATAAGCACATTGATGATAGGATCAACCAAGCAAAGAAAAGCATTGTGATTTGCAGGCGAATGCTTGGTAAGAACTGGGGTTTACATCCAAAACTGATGTTATGGATGTACACAGCTTTTGTCAGGCCCATTTTCACATATGCCTGTGTGATCTGGTGGCATAAGGTGGAACAGAAGACTGTGATTGACAGATTGAGGAGTCTACAAAGACTAGCCTGTCTCTGCATCACAGGAGCAATCTCCACCACGCCAACCAGAGCATTGGAGGTTGTGTTGGATCTGACTCCCTTGGACATCTTCATATGCAGCGTTGCAAGATTGAATGCATATAGAATGAAGCTGCAAAACCACTGGTATGACCAGCCTGTTGCCAAAGGGCACAAGGGCATTACCAGGAAATTTCAAGACCCTACTTTTCTGATGCCATCTGACATCATGGAAAAAACATACATGTTTGACAAGACATTTGATGTAGTTTTTCCAACTAGAGAGGAATGGGATAACAACATGTTTGAAACTAAAACAGGAGATCTAATCTGGTACACAAATGGATCACTGAAGAACAGCCTCTCAGGTCTGGGAGTTTGTGGCGTGTCACCAAGAATCAGCTTGTCTGTAAGCCTTGGGCGATACGCTTCAGTCTTCCAGGCAGAAGTTTTGGCCATTATCCACTGTCTGCAACTGAATATGAAGAAGGGCTACTACGATAAGCGGATTCTCATTTTCAGTGACAGTCAAGCCGCTTTAAAAGCGCTTAATTCCTTCGAAATCAAATCTAAAATGATTCTGGAGTGTAGAAACCTTCTTACAGAACTGGCAACTAGAAACAGGGTGATCCTTGTATGGGTGCCAGGGCATAAAGGTATCGAAGGCAATGAAAGGGCTGATGAGCTTGCTAAACAAGGATCGTCTTTTGTTCCCATTGGTCCAGAACCTTTTTGTGGGATCAATTTGAAGACCGCAAAAACCAATGTTCGCAGATGGGAAAAACGGAAGATGTATGAAGCTTGGCTCAAATCTCCTGGTCAAACCCACGCTAAAGGTATGATCTGTAGGTCATCAGCGAGGATTTCCTATGAAATTCTTAGATGCTCTAGGCAGAAGATACGTTTAATCGTAGGCTTCATAACTGGGCACTACTATTTCAGAAAACATCTCCATAAAATGGGACTGTTTCAGCAAGATCCTATCTGCAGGAAATGTCATATGCAAGAGGAAACGGCCAAGCATATCATTTATGAATGCGAGGCTCTTGCCCTCCCTAGATTAACCTCTTTAGGCATCATCCATACTAGAGAGTTATACCTAGATTCCATTAAAGGGTTATCAGACTTTATTAATAAAGTGGGTGATCCGAGCAAATGGAACTAAGAAACATTGGGTTTGGAGTTAACAGTACAAAATGCTGATAAAAGCAGAGGTGCTCAATGACATACAAACCCAACTCGAAGAAGAAGAAGAAGAAGTGAAAGGTCATTTGCGACAGAGTCAGTGGAACGTGTGTTTGGTGATGGATTATATTCTGAAATAATATTAAATAGTTCGGAATCTATAGTAATTTTAGTTTTTTTTTATTTGGGAAAACAAAAGTATCTCCCTGTGCACCAAGGAATACCACACAGGGACCGAAGGTACAACAAATGTACTACATAACAAATCCAAATAAATCATGAGATGAAAAAAAAAACAATAATAAAAGAAGGCAGAGAAAAAAATAGAGATATAAAAATGAAAAAGGAGTTAGATAACAGCACGGATAAATTTTAAAAAAATTCAAAATTCTCTTTCTTAACTAGGTCCACCATAATCGGGGACCACCTGTTGTTTAAGTCTTTACAATGCTCGTTCCTTTCTTCTGAAACAGATGGGCATTCAAGAAGAATGTGAGAAGGGTTGTCACTCCCAGAGTTGCACATGCACACCTCACTGTTTTTAATGTGGAAACGGTGTAGGTAGCTATTAAATTTCCCATGTCCAGTGAGGAATTGCGTAATTTTAAAGTCAGTGTAAAACCAGTAGTTTTTCTCAGAGGTATGAACCAACATTGGCTTTAAGTCCTATATCGTAACTATGATGGCTGCTTTGCAATTATTTGAAGTCTAGTACGTCCATGCCGAAGGATACCAAAATACTTTCGTTCAGAATGAAGGGTTCTTGAACGAGGAAAACTTTCACATCATGTTTTTCAGCTGTGACTTGTAAGAGATCTGTAAGAGTATTTGATTTTCTTAAATTTATTTGAAAGATTTTCAAGTTAATTAGAGTATGAGTATCTTTGAAATTACTGAGGCTTGGAGTTGTCAAATGATTTCTGCATTCCATTCTTAAAAGTGTCTTTGTGGTGTAATTAATTTCATTGTTTTCTTGAGTTTTGATAGTTAATTAGACATCTATAATTGATACAACCTCTGGAATAGACTGAGTGATTTATTAGATAGTTGTTCCCTTTATCATTGGCTTCTTTACACTTTATACTGCAGCTTAATGTAGTTTTGTAATTTTCTGTGCTATAGTTTTTACTGCATTTCCCACAAAATGGTTTTGAAATGGAATATCAGCCAATATGCTCAAAGCTCTGACAGTTGTAACATTATTGTATATTTCTGAGTGGCTTAACAATTGTATATTTCTGAATGTCTCTCTGGAGTCCAAAGAACAAATATTTTTTGTTTATGAGTATGTCTGTCATGATCTTGTCAGCTTCAATAACTACGAGGTGGAGTTCTTGTTTGTATCTGTGCTTTTTAATTTCTGTTATATTTATGAGATTGTCCAATGTTGTTGTCAGTGCTTCATCCTCCAATGCTTTGATGATATCTTCTTCTCTGATTGAAAATTGATCATTAAGAAGAATAATGTTTTTAGTCGCGTTACTTGGATCTTCCATGGTGTGAGCTTCTGCGGTAAGTTGTTGAATCAATTTTGATTTGACTGTTTCATTTCTACAAAGAACTTTGGTTGCAAATCTGCACCAAACAATACTTCTCGGTTTAATTGAGCAGGAAAAGTTAACTAGTTTTTCGTTATGAATTTCTGGAGAGATACCTTTTTTGGACAGAACTATGACTGTGGTAGCTTTTTCTTTTTCCATTCTCTTCTTTAATACCTCACTATATAGTGGTTTTTGGGTACTTTTCTTTGGTTTGCTCTCTTCTTAGGTGATAGATACTTCTAATTTTGATTGCATTTTGCAAATCTCATTAAGTTTAGTATTGATGTTTGAAAATTATTCGTGAAGGTAATTTTGAAAAGAAAGTTTCTTATTTGATTCTTTAGAGATGTTTAATGTGTGTGGTTTTCTTTTATTTAATTTCATTAAATTTTCTATATGATTTAGAATTTTGTCTGATTCTAGACGTTCATGTTCCGATAAAACGTACTTCAAAAATTTTTGTTGTCAAATTATCATCCTTAGTTTTTCAATATTTTAATTTCAGGTTCATGATCGTTATAATATATGTTGTTATCATTGTCTTTATTGACTCTAGGTTCTTCATCTTGGAAGAGCGAGACATCTGTGGCAACTCAGCCACAGTAAATCCCTAAAGGGGAATGAGAAGCGCATCTTCCCTATCCGATGGGGAATCTAGCCCAGTTGCTATTTGGATGCGGTCGAATGAAGACCGTATTGGCACCAGTGTATCACGGTGTGGAACTCATTTTATGGAATATAATTTTGAAAATTGTTATTTGTTAATTGCTATTGTTAAAATAAAAATATTAAAGGCAATAGGACTTATTAATGAAAGGAAACAAACACGCAACAAATTGGCAACGCAACAACATCATCTTCATAATATAAATTAACTCTCTGAGTTTAATACAGGTTTGGTTTTAATTTTTGTCTCTTGAGTTGAGATTTTTTTTGTTTTAGTTCCTCGCCGAGGTCTAAAAGAATAATTATCTCTTTCTTCGGTTGGAGTGAAAGAAGGAAAATCAATCTGCTCTGGAGGAACCATATTTATTTCTTTAGTTATATATTTTGGTGGATGAGCAGGGCTGATGAGTAAGTCGTAAGTGCCAAAATTATTTTAATTTATAAAGCAAATAGCCTTATTTTATAGATTGTTTAAATGGGTATAGTTATGAATGAATTAATAATTTAATCTAGTTTAGAAATTACTAACAACACTATATTGAAGAGACTATTTAGTAAATAAGTTTAAATATAGAAGTAGAAAGATAGCTGAATATTTGGATCTAAAATCAAATGGATCTTGAGGAACTGTTGAACTACTTGCCAAAATTTATACAAATAACATTTAAAAATCTCAAATAGATTAAAATACAAGATAATAAGGATCTAATGTAATGAGATAAATGTTGTGTCTCTATGACAAATAGGAGTTGAGATAATGCTTAGTTAAAATTCGCTAATATACTAATCACCCCAAAAGAATTGGTGCCCAAAAGGTTAAGATATGAACCGCTGAAAGAGCATGGGCAGAAGCAAAAAGTGAACTTAGAAATATACACGATAATAGCACAAAAGACTAAGAGTGAGATTGATGAACCGTAAGGAGAAAAACAAATAAAACCCTATTTCTTTACAATTACTTAAAAATTAATTTAAAATCAACTACTTGAGATATTGCAAAAATATTGATAGCAATTAAATCCTAATAAAGGGACACAATATACCAAAAGAAAGCTTCAATAATAATAATTAAATGTAGGCTGACAAATTAAAAGAAAAAGATTGTAGCTAAGAAAAGTAAAAATTTTCTTTTTATTCAAATCACGACCTTAATTTAAAATTAATTAAAAACTAATAATTGCAGTCAGAAAATATTTTTTTGGTATCTCTTAAGTCACCGGAAGTTTAGGATTAAAACTGCAAAAAATCTACGCAATACAGTCATTAGTTTTTGATTAATGATGAGTTAATTATGAAAAATTATAATATTCACATGTAAGAAAAAAGGAAAATATGTAATTTTTTAGATTCAGGAAATTTGTTATACATAATTTATTCTAATTAAAAAGTTGAAACTCCGCAAAAAGTTGCTTTTTAAGCATTAAGTTACCTGATAAATGATATAAAATTTACGCACTTACTGCTTTTCATTAATTTTTGATGTTGACTTGAATTTAAGAAATAGTGTGAATTCAAAGTTCAGCATAAAGTCTTGCTTCATAAAAATATTCGAAGGTTTTTCTTGAGGCATTTACAGGAAGGTTGCAATGTCTTTTGGATGCATGTAGTGATGAAAATTGAAGTTCTGTTACTAAGGGGTAAGGATATATTAATTATTTTGTATCCACAAAATGCCAGTGCATGCCTTTGTTGATAAGGGGAATGTTACTGCCAGCGTCACTCAGACTCCATTGAAAATATATTATTATTTTCAGATTTTTTTTTTTAAATAACAGACACTATTGGGGTTAAATCATCAGATTTTGGTACGTATTGTAGCTTAGAAAACTGAATCGATTGATGTAACACACTTAAATATTCAACTAAGATAAACAGTCCTGATTCGTTGTCGATTTAAGGTAGTTAAATATACGTGTATGCTACTAGAAAAAAGGGGGTGGGGCTTCTCACATTACAAAGATACTTTTGCAGAATTTCCAGGAAATTGGTGAAGAAAACTTTTTCAAAGTCGAATTTTGATCCAAATAAGCACATTTTAATTAATGAGTAACTAATTGCCAAATAATTAAATCGTTTTTCCTCATAGCGCTGCAACGTGAAGTGTGCATTTCCTTTTTGAATAATGCCAGTCCAGGCTTTTCAGCCCTTGGTCTTAGATTTTCAGTTCTTTATTTTGATGGTTACCCTTGATTGTATCATCGGATCATTATTTTTTGTTTTTCCCTCAAGGTCTTTGATTCACATTCATTGTTTATATTTCTTTTCAAAAACTTATTTATGGTTTTAATACGACCAATCTTGCTAAATGCTGAGATTTAATAAATAGAATGACGTTTTCTTGCTTGATTAAATTGACTTGACTTGGTCAAATTCATTGACACATATGGTTCTCCAATATAACTTAATTTATCTAGTCCGAAAAATTCTTCTTACAAAGATTAATAAGTTGCTTCCATCGTTATTAGTCAAAGCCCAAGTTTGACTACCATATGTTGCCATAGGAATAATAACAATTTTATAAATCTTCATCTTAATTTCTTAGTAATACGCTTGCTATTATTGTATTGGTATAAATAATAACATTGATTTCCTTTTTGATACAAATAATAGCAAATTATAATAAGTTCAATTTCAATTTCATTATTGAAACCTAGCAAATTAATTCTACAAACGTATTATTCGAATAGCTGAACCAAGATGAATGGTAATGGACAGCCCATACAAACATTATCCTTGTTCTTTTTATTCACCAAATATTAATCTAAGGTTGAACTGAAAGTGGTTGCTTAGAATGGAAATAAAACTTATACTAGAATGATGTTCTCTGTCTCTATATAAATACTTAAAACATAGATTACGTTTTATTTCGAGATTTCGGTTACACCATTTACGATTAATTTAAGTAATGGTAACTACTGTGATTATAAAGTTACTAATGTTCTCAGCTATATATATATATATATATATATATATATATATATATATATATATATATATATATATATATATATATATATATATATATATATATATATATATATATATATATATATATATATATATATATATATATATATATATATATATATATATATATATATATAGGGTATCAACAGCATGGTACAGTGGTAGAGTATTCACCTCGCATTCCTGAGTTCAAAGCCTGGAAAAAAACTGGAAAAATTTTTTTTCCGAAAATAAAAAGCAGTATTGTACATCCAAAAATAATTCTGAATTTAGATTGTAGATGGTGACACTAGCATGATGATGTCATCAGAAATATTCTTTTTGAGACACACCTTTTCAAAATAACATCGTGCTGTTACTCGTGGTAACTTATGACCGCATCATGGAAGTCACGTGATCCTTGAAAAACACGTGACCCGCTGACACAGCCTCAAGATAATGTTGCACTTCCACCTATTATAAACAATGGCATACTATATATATATATATATACATATATATATATATATATACATATATATATATATATATATATATATATATATATATATATATATATATATATATATATATATATATATATATATATATATATATATATATATATATATATATATAATATAAATTTGCCATTTATGCTGGAAATTGAATAATATGTATGGAAACGAATCTTTACTAATTTTTACGTTTCCGTAATACATATTTTTTAGAAAGATACTTGCTATTTTTTTTTTCGATTTTTAAGAAAGTAGTAATTTTGTATACTGCGGCGTACATATTTTTTATACGTCGCAGATTAGAAATCAATTGGAGTGTAGGT